>QRFJ01000325.1:189426-383732 GCA_006176705.1 Cocos nucifera
GGCGAATATTGTCTCCAGCAGTGAGACTAACTCGGGGAGATCTTATCTCCTACAGTCGGTTGACTCGAGAGAGATCTTATCTCCTGCAGCTGAGGTTGAAGCTCGAGAGAGATCTTATCTCTCGGCAGCCGAGGTTGGCTCGGGGAGATTTTATCTCCAACAGTCGAGGTTGGCCGGAGCGGAATCTATCTCCTGCAGCCGAGGTTGGCTTTGGAGAGATCTTACCTCCTGCAGTCGAGGTTGAAGCTCGGGGAGATTTTATCTCTTGCACTGAGGTTGACTCGTGAGGAATCTTATCTCCTGCAACGAGGTGGGTCGGGGGAGATCTTTCTCGTGCAGCGAGGTTGGCTCAGGGAGATCTTATCTCTGCAGCTGAGATTGAAGCTCGGGGGAGATCTTATCTCCTACAACCGAGGTTGGCTTGGGAAAGATCTTATTCTCTGCAGTCGGGGTCGAAGCTCGTCGCTTGGAGGAGATCTTATCTTTAGCCGAGGTTGTCACGGGCATTCAGAAGAGATCTTATCTCTAGCCGAGGTTGACACGGTCGCTTTAGAAGATATCTTATCTCTAAGCCAAGGTTGACTCGGGCGCTTGGGAGAGATCTTATCTCTAGTCGAGGTTGACACGGTCGCTTGGGAGAGATCTTATCTCTAGCCGAGGTTGTCACGGTCGCTCATGAGAGATCTTATCCCTAGTCGAGATTGACGCAGGTGCTCGGAAGAGATCTTATGTCTAGCCGATGTGTCACGATCGCTCGGAGAGATCTTATCTCTAGCTGAGGTTGACACGATTGCTTGGGTGAGATCTTATCTCTAGCCGAGGTTGTCACGGTCGCTCGAAAAGATCTTATCTCTAGCCGAGGTTGATGCGTTGCGGAAGACATCTATCTCTAGCCGAGATTGTCACAGCGCTTAAAAAGATCTTATCTCTAGTCGAGATTGTCACGGTCGCTCGGAGAAGATCTTATCTCTAGCCAAGGTTGACGCGGACGCTCGGGATAGATCTTATCTCTAGCCGAGTTGATGCGGACGCTCGAAGAGATCTTATCTCTAGCCGAGGTTGACTTAGTCACTCGAAAGAGATAGACTATCTAAACGAGGTTATCACGGGAACTCGAAAGAGACTTATCTCTAGTCGAGGTTGACTCGATCGCTCGGAAGAATCTTATCTCTAGCCGAGATTGTCATGATTTTTTGGAAGAGATCTTATCTCTAGTGAGGTTGATACGGGCGCTCGGAAGAGATTTTATCTTTAGCCGAGGTTGACACGATCGCTCGGAAGAGATCTTATCTCTAGCGCGAGTTGTCACGATCGCTCGGAAGAGATCTTATCTCTAGCCGAGGTTGACATGGGTCGCTCGAAAGAGATCTTATCTCTAACCGAGATTGTCATGGTCGCTCGAGAGAGATCTTATCTCGAGCCTCGAGTTGATTCAGTCGCTCAGGAGAGATCTTATCTCTAGCTGAGGTTGTCACGGTCTTTCGGAAAGATCTTATCTCTAGTCGAGGTTGACTCGGGTCTCGGAAGAATCTTATCTCTAGCTAAGATTGTCACGGTCGCTCGAAAGAGATCTTATCTCTAGCCGAGTTGACATTGGCGCCTCGAGAGAATCTTATCTCTAACGAGGTTGTCACGGTCGTTCAGAAGAGATCTTATCTTTAGTCGAGATTGTCACGGATCGCTCGAAAAAAGATCTTATCTATAGCCGAGGTTAACACGGTCGCTCGGAAGAGACTTATCTCTAGTCGAAGTTGTCACGATCGCTCGAAAGAGATTTTATCTCTAGTTGAGGTTGACACGAGCGCTCGAAAGAGATCTTATCTCTAGCCGAGGTTAACTCGATCACTCAGAAGAGATCTTATCTCTAGTCGAGGTTATCACAGTCGCTCGGAAGAGATCTTATCTCTAGCCGAGGTTAATTGATTTCTCGAAAGAAATCTTGACCGAACCAACTGCCTCTCCTGACGAGCTCAGCTCCTCGATTTTGTCTCAGAGCTGAATGCATTCTTCAGTATCGTGGTCATGGTTGCGATGGTAGAGGCAGTACTTGCTTCGATCGTGCTTGTTTGGGAGAGATCATAATTCTTCTGATTTTGATAGCTGGTTTCTAATTTTTGTCAGAACTTGAGCCTTAGAAGCACTGAGAGAGGCATAGTTGTGAAACCTTCCAAGAGGAGGACTTCTTTGCACCCTTCTATCAAGGCTTCCTCAATGACGAGCTCGAGAAGTTCGGGCTCGCTTGCATCCGAAAAAAGTCCGTGAGTGCGATCGAACTTCACTCAGTCCTCCATTGATGGTGGGTCTATTATACTCGTCTGTCCGCTGCTCTTCTAAGGCTTCTTCATCCTTCAACTTGAAGGCTTCTTTCGCACGGGCATATCCCTCAGTCCGAGCCAGCAGATTGGCGAAGTCCCTGAGATGCTTCTTCTCCAGGAAGAATAGCAAGTCATTCTTCTAAAGGCCATCCTTGAGAGCGGCCATGGTGACTGACTGATCCAGATCTCGGACCTCCAATGCCATGGCGTTAAACTGGATGACAGAAGTCTGAATGGATTCTCCCTATTTTTGCTTGACATTCATTAGGAAATCCGAACTTCGACATGGACGTCGGTTGCTGATGAAGTGAGCCACGAACTGATGGCTCATCTGGTCAAAAGAGAAGATCGTACTCAGAGGGAGTTCGGCTCTCATGGGCATCCGGCTAGAGGAGTATGGAGGGAGTTTGGCTCTCGTGAAAGTCCGACTGAAGGAGTGCAGAGGAAGTTCGGCTCTCGAGGGAGTCCGTCTGAAGTTCGACTGAAGCTCGATCGAAGGAGAGTTTGATCGGCTAAAGGAGTTCGGCAAAAACTTGGCTGCTGGAGAGTTCGGTTAGGACTCGATCGCTGGGGAGTTCGGCAAGCGCTCGACCACTGAGGAGTTCGATCGGCTGAAAAAGTTTAGCTAAGACTCATCCGCTGAAGCTCTTCCATGGCTACCGATTGCATTAGGCTGAGCATCGAACTGGACTTTGGCAGGAGTGGGGTTTATCCCCAATAATAGTCTTCCTACTTTCGAGTTCAAAATTCGAAGGAAGAAAGTGCAGAAAAAGAGACTGCCGAAGTCCTCTTCTGGGCTCTATGCTGGTTCAGGTTGAAGCTCGGAGAGATCTCATCTCTAGCCAAAGTTGATGTTAAAGTTGAAGCTCGGAGAAGATCTCATCTCCAGCAGAGGTTAAAGTAGATCTCGTCTCCTGCGATCGAGATCGGAGGTTGAGCTCCTCGGGGGCGATATTATCTCCAACAGCCAAGTTTGACTCGGAGGAGATCTTATCTCCTGCAGCTGAGGTTGAAGCTCGGGGAAGATCTTATCTCCGACAGTCGAGGTTGGCTCGGAGGAGATCTTATCTTCTGCAATCGAGGTTGGCTCGGGGGAGATTTTATCTCCGACAGTCGAGGTTGGCTCGAAAGAGATCTTATTTGCTATAGTTGAGATTGGCTTGGGAAGATCTTATCTCTTGCAGTCGAGGTTAAAGCTCGAGGAAGATCTTATCTCTGACAGGCGGGGTTGGCTCGGGAGAGATCTTATCTCATGCAGCCGAGGTTAGCTTGGCGGAGATCTTATCTCCTACAGCTGAGGTTGAAGCTTAGGAGAGATCTTATCTTCTATAACCGAGGTTGGCTCGGGGAAGATCTTATCTCCTACAGTCGGGATCGAAGCTCGATCGCTTGGGGGAGATCTTATCACTAGTCGAGGTTATCACGGACGCTCGGGAGAGATCTTATCTTTAGCCGAGATTGACACGATTGATGCGTGCTAATTTATAGCTATGACAAGTGCACCAGTCGATCAAGTAATAAAGTGAATGAGTAGAGTATCGTCCTTAGAGGATTGAAAAATAAGTACTGAAAAGCTCTTTCTTATGCTTTATTTAGAAGATCGATTTATGAGAATAAAAAATTAAAAAAAATAAAAAAAATAATTAAAAGTTTTTAATTAAATAGAGAGAGTGTAAATTATTAGGATTTTAAATTCAAGAGTAATGGATTACTAAGGCAATCGGTTCACCAACTCAGTCAATACAATATTCAGATTTTTAGATTAATTTTATTTCATATGACGGTGGAGTCTTCTAATTTATTCACTACCCTTTGGTCCAGGCATAGCAAAACTATTAATATTTATTAATTACCCTTTGATCCAGATATAATTTAAATAAATATTAATGCATTAGATTTTATGAAATTCTCTAATTAAAATACACTGCGTCCAAAGCGTACTAAAATTTTTGCATGCATATGAATTCTAATTTGATTCATAATACAAGGAATATAATCAAGAAGCATTAACATAGATGTACTTGATCCGTAACATCTATGTTCATCAGATCAATTAGAAGATGGCCAGTAATCTAAAAGCATTAAGATCGGATTTATATACTCCTCATGAATAAAATTCAAAAATAAGTCATCCCTGAATATTACATCAAAAGAGTGGCTACACCTTAGTCTTAGTAAAAGAAAATTTAGTTCATAATAACAAGTTCAAAAATAGCAAATAAAATAAAAAGGATAGAGAAATTAGACTGTTTGATTATTGAAATTGATTGTCTACTGCTCTTGATGTGGAGAACTTGGCAAAGAAGAAGAGGCTCCTTGATCGATATCTTGATCATCGAAGAAAAATCAAAAACCCTTTTTGATTTTCTCACAAATCACTTTTCTTTTCTTTTTTTTACTTCTCTCCTCTTTCTTTTTCTCTCTTTCTTTTTCTTCCTCTCTCTCTCTCTCCCCGTCTCTCTCTCTTTGTCTCTCTCTGATTTTTTTTTTTTCACGACAACACTGGTTTTTTATAGAATAAGAGTTTGATTTCTCCCAAAATCCATCAAAAATTAGGTTTTAGACTCCCAAAATAACTCAAATTAGAATCTGGGTAATTCTAACCGTCAGATGTTGATCAAACGATCCAAAAATAATCAAAAATCTTTTAAAATAATTCAGATCAATTCGGATTTAATATTAGCCGTTGGATCAACCATTGGATCAAATCTGGGCCGTCCGATCGCGTTGAAAGAAGCCTTCTGATCTATTGTTTAAAATCGGGATGAATATCAGCCGTTGGATCTCGATCGGGAGCTGTGGATGCCGTCCATCAGCACCTTCGTTTCGACCATCCAATCGAATTTCAGTGAATACCGCCTGTTGGATCAGCCAGAATTTCCAAATTGCCCTCTGTGGACCATGCGCGAGTCGGGTGTTGCGTGGACCGCCGCATTCTTCAGCCAATCAGAGCGCGCCTCTTGCTGTGAAATTTTTAAAATACCCTTCAGATGGTCCATCGTGCGCCGCGAAAAATGCTGACGTCATCATGACGTCAGCATTGCATCGACGATTTTTTTTTTTTTTTTGAAATTCAATTCTAGGCTCGTTTGAAGTCCATTTTGCCTGAAATTTTTTTTATCAGAACCAAAAAAATTAGATCTTTAATTGGTGGCCTTCTTTCTTGCATAAGATTAATAAAAATATCAATTTCTAACAAAATAGATTAATTTATTTTATAATTTAATACTTTTATCAGTATATTTTTACCACTTATCACACCTCCAACTTAGTCATTGCTAGTCCTTAGCAATGTTTTATTTAATACCATGTTTCAATAAGATTATCCATCATAAAGATAAAATATAGGATTAAGGTCAAAAAAATTTAGAAAAATACTGCTAACTAAGCATTGAGCTTCAGAAGCAAATTTTTCAGTCAATACAATTAAAAACTTTCTTAGAGTACATCAAGATTATAGCACTTGTGTTCGTGATGACTAACTTTAGCATTTCAGTATTAATTAAAAGAATAAAAGTATCCTCTCTTATCACCTATTTTGGTCAATTTCTATACATTCTCAATTTTATACTCATGAATTAGGTAGCTTTCACACTGCCTTTTCTTTTCTTTTCTTTTCTTTTCTTTTCTTTTTTTACTGTGCTGAGCATCTGGCTTCCCTTCACCATTTTACGTGAATTTTCACTTGACCTAGGTGCAGAGAATCCAGTTATTAGCTTTGAGCAATCCACATATACTCTGTCTTTTGCACTTTATTTATAGGCAGGTAGCTCTTTCCTTAAATTTAAGTTTCTTTTATTAGAATGTATATTAATTATCAATTTTTAGTGATAATTGAATCTTCAGTTGGCCTTATAATCAATACCTGCTTTGCCTTTTTAGTGTGCATGTGCAATAAAAAGTGCTAATAATCTTTTAATAACCTAAGTAGGCTTGCTAAAAGTTGACCAAATAATCTACTTCTTTAACTCTTTACATTCATTAGCAAATAATTCTACCTTTTATTACTTATCCAGTTTATCTTGCTCAAGATTTTCTTCTTGACCATGATTTTTTTTTTAATTTTAATTTTTATTTTTATATATAATTATTCTATATTGTCTTAAAGGAGAAAGAAAAATAAAGGGTGCAATAAAGGATAGGAAGGAATACACCTGATTTGTTCAGTCTGGTTCTTTGGAGCTTTGAAATTTTACTTGAGTTCTCATTGATTTTTCTATAAAATTAAAAATACACACCAGAGCTGTAAAAGAGCAACAATAAATTACTGAAAAATAAAAGAAAAGAAAAATGATCAAAACTAAAAAGAAAAGAAACAACCTATCTAGTAGTTCTAATTTATAGTCTTCAGCTTGACTTTCTTTGAGTTCTAAAGTGGATCAGTTCGGTGCCACTTCAATTGGAATACTTTCATGTTTAATCGAGTCTTCTTTCAATTTGACATTGCTCGCTTTTATAGTCTCAAACCTATTTTCTATAGAATTCTCATATAATGGATTGTCAATAATATCAATTAAAAAATAAGTTTGATTGTCATCAGGATGTTTAGTATCTTTGAAAATATTAAAAGTAACTTATTCGTCTTGGACTCTAAGAATTAATTTTTCTTGTTGAACATCTATTAAAGCTCCTCCAGTAGCTAAAAAGGATCTCCCTAAAATAAGGGATACATCATAATCTTCTTCCATATCAAGAACAATAAAATCAATAGAAAAAATAAACTTATTTACCTTTACCAAGACATCCTCCACTATACCTCTTAGATATTTGATGGATCTATCGGCTAATTGAAGAGTAATAGTGGTAGACTTTGGTTCTCCTAGACCCAGCTTCCTGAAAATAGAGAAAGGCATGAGATTAATACTTGCTCCTAAATCACATAAAACTTTATCAAAACTACAATCACCAATAATGCAAGGGATAGTAAAACTTTCTGGATCTTTTAGCTTCTGTGGTAATTTATTTTGAAGTATTGCTGAGCATTCTTCATTCAAATTTATTCTCTCATGCTCCTTCAGCTTTTTCTTATTTGTTAGAATTTCTTTGAGAAACTTGGCATACCTGGGCATTTGAGTAATAACATCTACAAAAGGAATATTAATATGTAAATTCTTTAAAATTTTGAAAAAGTTAGAAAATTTCTTATCTGGATGCTGTATTTGTCTCTCTGAAATGATAGTGGCGGCACGTAGGGCTTCACATTTGGATCAGCAAATCGTATACCTGGAGACCATCCATCTGCTGGTTGTTTTGGTGACTGACGAATTTGAGTTGATGGTTCCTTATTTGTAGTTGGCTCTTCAATCTCATTCTTCTGATGTGGCTCCTCCAGCTTTGTACCACTTCTTAGGATGATAGCATTGACTTGCTCCTTGGATTTATCTCCGTATTGCTTGGCAAGGATCCTTGAGGTCTCTCGGAGATTATCTTAGCCATTTGACCTATTTGCATCTTCAAGTTTCGAATTGCTACTGTTTGGTCCTGCCTAAGTTTGGCTTCTAAATTTTTTATAGTTGCTTTTTGATTTTGCATGAATTTGATCATCAGCTCTTCTATGTTGGACTTCTTTTCAGGTACTTGGAATCCCGGGGGTGGCTGTTGTGCTGTATTTTGATTGCTCAATGAGAAATTTGGGTGCTGCCTCCACCCTTGATTGTATGTGTTGGAGTAGAGATTATTTTGTTATGGCCTGAAAAAATTACCAATATAATTAGCTGTATCAATTATTTTAGCAAAAGGATTACCTGTTTGGCAATTGCTCGTATCATGTCCTCCTCCACACAGGTCATAAGTAATGCTCTGAACATGCATAGCTGTTCCTTTTAAGTTGTTGACTTCGGCTCTAAGGGCTGCAATTTTAGCTAGTAAAATTGGCACGCAATCTACTTCCTGCATAGCTGCTAGTCTTTTTGGCATCATATGTTCTGTCTGCCATTGATAGCTATTTGATGCCATCTCATTGATAAGATCAAAAGCTTCTTTCTCCATTTTTTGATTAATGGTTCCTCCTGCTGTTGCATCAATCATAGAACGATTAGTAGGAGATAAACCATTATAGAAAATTTGTACCTGAAGCCATACGGATAGTTGATGATGTGGACATCTCCTCAGCAGTTCCTTGAAATGCTCCCAAGCCTCATATAGTGTCTCCATATCCATCTATATAAAAGAAGTGATATCGTTGCGCATCTTAGCAGTCTTAGAAGGTGGAAAGTACTTGGCTAAGAATTTTTGGGCCAGGACATCCCAAGTTGTGATAGAACCTGTAGGAAGAGAATGAAGCCAATTTTTAGCTTTATCCCATAAAGAGAAAGAAAATAACCTTAATCTAATAGCATCATCCGACACCCCATTAATTTTAAAAGTATCACAAAGTTTAAGAAAATTAGAAATATGGACATTCGGATCATCATGCATGTGTCCACTGAATTGGACAGTTGATTGAATCATCTGGATCATCATCGATTTTATTTCAAAGTTGTTTGCTCGTATAGGCGGTCTCCTGATGCTCGAAGCAGCATCGGCTATAGATCGTGTGATATAATCATTTAATAAATGATGTACTGATCGAATAGCTTCATATTGTCCTTCAGTCGCCATATCCACTCCTAGATTGATGTCGTTAGGATCTTCAGCTACCATGTTTCTCTCTTGTTGTAGTCTTCTAATGGTTCTTTCAATTTTTGAATCTAAAGGTAGTAAGTTACTATGTCCAGTACGTGTCATGCACTAATTTTTTTTTTTTAATAATAAAAATTAAAAATAAATTTCTAAAGTAAAGCTAGGATCAAAATTTTAATATTATTTTAGACACAATCCCCGACAACGGCGCCAAAAACTTGATGCGTGCTAATTTATAGCTATGGCAAGTGCATCAATCGATCAAGTAATAAAGTGAATGAGTAGAGTATCGTCCCTAGAGGATTGGAAAATAAGTACTGAAAAGCTCTTTCCTATGCTTTATTTTAAAAAAATAAAGAAAATTAAAAAAAATAATTAAAAGTTTTTAATTAAATAGAGAGAGTGTAAATTATTAGGATTTTAAATTCAAGAGTAATGGATTACTAAGGCAATCGATTCACCAACTCAGTCAATACAATATTCAGATTTTTAGATTAATTTTATTTCATGTGACGGTGGAGTCTTCTAATTTATTCACTACCCTTTGGTTCAAGTATAGCAAAACTATTAATATTTATTAATTATCCTTTGGTCTAGGTGTAATTTAAATAAATATTAATGCATTAGGTTTTGTGAAACCCTCTAATTAAAATACGCTGCGTCCAAAGCGTACTAAAATTTTCGCATGCATATGAATTCTAATTTGATTCATAATACAAGGTATATAATCAAGAAGCATTAACATAGATGTACTTGGTCCGTAATATCTATGTTCATCAGATCAATTAGAAGATGGTCAGTAATCTAAAAGCATTAAGATCAGATTTATATACTCCTCATGAATAAAATTCAAAAATAAGTCATACTGAATATTGCATCAAAAGAGTGGCTACACCTTAGCCTTAGTAAAAAAAAATTTAGTTCATAATAACAAGTTCAAAAACAGCGAATAAAATAAAAAGCATAGAGAAATTAGACTGTTTGATTGTTGAAATTGATTGTCTGCTACTCTTGATGTGGAGAACTTGGCGAAGAAGAAGAAGCTCCTTGATCGATGTCTTGATCGTCGAAGAAAAATCAAAAATTCTTTTTGGTTTTTTCATAAATCACTTTTTTTTTTTTTTACTTCTCTCCTCTTTCTTTCTCTCTCCCTCTCTCTCTCTTTTTTTCCCTCTCTCTCTTTCTCCCCGTCTCTCTCTTTGTCTCTCTTTGATTTTTTTTTTTCACGACAACACTGGTCTTTTATAGAATAAGAGTTTGATTTCTCCCAAAATCCATCAAAAATTAGGTTTTAGACTTTCAAAATAACTCAAATTAGGATTTGGATAATTCTGGCCATCAGATGTTGATCAAACGGTCCAAAAATCACTCAAAAATCCGTTAAAATAACCCAGATCAAGTCGGATTTAATATCTGCAATTGGATCAACCGTTGGATCAAATCTGGGCCATCCGATCGCATTGAAAGAAGCCTTCTGATCTATTGTTTAATGTCGGGATGAATATCAGCCGTTGGATCTCGATCGAAAGCTGTGGATGCCGTCCATCAGCGCCTTCATTTCGGCCGTCCGATCGAATTTTAGTGAATACCGCCCGTTGGATCAGCTAGAATTCTCAAATTATCCTCCATGGACCATGCGCGAGCCCGATGTTGCATGGACCGCCGCATTCTTCAGTCAATCAAAGCGCGCCTCTTGCTGTGAAATTCCCAAAATACCCTTCAGATGGTCCATTGTGCGCCACGAAAAATGCTGATGTCATCCTGACGTCAGCGTTGCATCGGCAGTTTTTTTTTTTTTTTTGAAATTCAATTCTGGGCTCGTTTGAAGTCCATTTTGTCTTGAAACTTTTTTCATCAGAATCAGAAAAATAAGATCTTCACATTAGTGGCCTTTTTTCCTGCATAAGATTAATAAAAGTATCAATTTCTAACAAAATAGATTAATTTATTTTATAATTTAATACTTTTATTAGTATATTTTTATCACTTATCAACGATCGCTCGGAAGAGATCTTATCTCTAGCCGAGGTTGACTCGGGTGCTTGGAAGGATCTTATCTCTAGCCGAGGTTGACGGCGCTTGGAAGAGATCTTATCTCTAGCCGAGGTTGTCACGGTCGCTCGAAAGAGATCTTATCTTTATCTTCTAGCCGAGGTTTGACTCAGTCGCTCGGAAGAGATCTTATCTCTAGCTGAGTTGTCACGGTCGCTCGGAAAGAGATCTTATCTCTAATCAAGGTTGACGTGAGAGACATCTTATCTCTAGCTGAGGTTGTCACGGGCACTCGACTGTAGGTTGACTTATCGCTCGAATGAAATCTTATCTCTAGCTGAGATTGACGCGGACGCTCGAAGAGATCTTATCTCTAGCCAAGATTGACTCGGTCGCTTGGGAGAGATCTTATCTCTAGTCGAGGTTATCATGGATGCTCGAAAAAAATCTTATCTCTAGTCGAGGTTGACTCGATCACTCGGGAGAGATCTTATCTCAAGATTATCATGGTCGCTCGGAAGAGATCTTATCTCTAGCCAAGGTTGACACGAAAGTTCGAAAGAGATCTTATCTCTAGAGGTTGACACGATCACTCGGAAGAGATCTTATCTCTGGCCAAGATTGTCATGGTTGCTCGAGAGAGATCTTATCTTTAGCCGAGGTTGATACGGTCGCTCGAAAGAGATCTTATCTCTAATTGAGGTTGTCGCGATTCGCTCGAAAGAGATCTTATCTCTAGCGGTCAAGGTTGACTCGGTCACTCGGGAGAGATCTTATCTCTAGCTGAGGTTGTCACGGTCGCTCGAAAGAGATCTTATCTCTAGCCGAGGTTGACTCGGGCACTCGAAAGAGATCTTATCTCTAGCCGAGGTTGACTTGGGCACTTGGAAGAGATCTTATCTCTAGCCAAGTTTGCACGGTCGCTTGGAAGAGATCTTATCTCTAGGCCGAGGTTGACTCGGGCGCTCGAAAGAGATCTTATCTCTAGTCCGAGGTTGACACGGTCGCTCGAGAGAGATCTTATCTCTAGCTGAGGTTGTCATGATCGTTCGAAAGAGATCTTATCTCCAGCGAGGTTGTCACAGTCGCTCGAAAAAGATCTTATCTCTAGTCGAGGTTGATACGGGTCGCTCGAAAGAGATCTTATCTCTAGCCGAGGTTGTCACGGGCACTCGGGAGAGATCTTATCTCTAGGTGAGATTGACTCGATCACTCGAAAGAGATCTTATCTCTAGTCGAGGTTGTCACAGTCGTTGGAGAGATCTTATCACTAGTTGAGGTTGACGCGCTCGGAAGAATCTTATCTCTAACTGAGATTGACCTATCTTATCTAGTCGAGATCCTATCTAGTCGAGATTATCATGGTTGCTCAGAAGAGATCTAATTTTTAGCCGAGGTTGACGCGGTCGCTCGAAAGAGATCTTATTTCTAGCCGAGATTGTCATGGTTGCTCGAGACAGATCTTATCTCTAGCCAAGGTTGAAGGACTTTGATTGGCTTATGTTAGCATGAGGTTCTCCTCCTGTTCCTAACACGGCCACTATTGACTGCTTCTTCTCTGTCATCACGTAGATTTTACACCAAGAAATAATATTATCGAAATAAAAGAATTTTATTGAAAGAAAGTTATTGGCAGCATATCTTCGGATTGTGGGAGTGTTGTTTCTCCGAGTTTCTTCAGGCGATAAGCTCCGGGATCTGACGACCTCCTCTATTTTGTGCTGGCCTTCTCAATTTGGAGTAAGCTTCTCTTGGCTTTGACGCTGGAAGATGACGGATCGTCAAAGTACCAAGCTCCTCCCAAATATGGCATCGATGATATGGAAGGCGATTGACCTTTTTGTTGTTCCTCCGTCATTGGTGGTTCTAACTATAGCAGCGCCCTCGGTCGATCTTTCCCTGCTTCAGATTGGCGTCTAAGGAACCGACCCAGCTGACCTCTTCTGACGAGCTTCTCTATTTTGTCTTGAAGCTGAATGCATTCTTCGCGCCCTTTTATCGGAGCTTCCTTGATGACAAGCTCGAAAAGTTCAGGCTCGCTTACGTCCGAAGAAAGTCCGTGAGAATTGGCAGTGGGTCTATTATACTCATCCGTCCGTCGCTCTCCTAAGGCTTCTTCGTCCTTCAACTTGAAGGCTTCTTCCGCACGGGCATATCCCTCGGCCCGAGCCAGCAGATTGGCGAAGTTCCTGGGATACTTCTTCTCCAGGGAGAATAGCAAGTCATTCTTTTGAAGGCCGTCCTTGAGAGCGACCATGGTGATTGACTGGTCCAGGTCTCGGACCTTCAATGCCACGACGTTAAATCGGATGACATAAGCCTGGATGGATTCCTCCTGCTTCTGTTTGACATTCATCAGAAAATCCAAACTTCGGTGCGGACGTCGGCTGCTGATGAAGTGAGCCACGAACTGATGGCTCATCTGATCAAAAGATAAGATCGTACCTGGCTTCAACGTCGAGTACCAGTTTCTCGCTGCTTCCTTTAAGGTAGATGGGAAGGCTCGGCATAATATGGTGTCTGGAGCACCATGGAGTAGCATCATGGTTCGGAAGGCCTCTAGATGATCAACTGGATCAGAGGTTCCATTGTAGCTTTCGAATTGAGGGAGCTCGAAGTTCGGCGGAATGGGCTCTTGCATAATTTGGGAAGAGAAAGAAGGATCGGTGCGGACGTCGCCAAGATGAGTCGGGTTGACGTGGTCGAGCTCCTCAATTCATCGGTCCATCTTTCGCAGTCTGTGATCGAGGGCATCATCTTGGTTGCAGATCTTGGGGGGCTTTCTACTACAAATGGAGAAGGTCTCCTCCAGAGGAGAACCATGATCCGAACATGGATCTTCTACTCTCTATTTTTTCTTCCTAGGGGCGACGGATATGCTAGCCTGAGTACTCTTTCTTGGGGTCGATTTTCGACATCCTGATGGCGGGTTTTCTGATGGAGTCACAGTCAGAGGCTGTTGTACATGGCCTGCATTGCATCTTGGTGAGGCCACGAACCTACTAGATCAAGTAAGGTTGAACTACTTCACATCTACCATAGGGTACAGGTGAAACTTTGAGTTGCCAAGATTGAAAGTGAGAGCAGAATGGATTCGGACGGAAATCAGACTGTGGAGGCCATCGATCGTCGAGTCGAAGCTCTCCTGGGAGGTATTTTCTCTTAGAAAAAATTCTGGAGAGGAAGAAAGGAAGATCTCTAGAGAGGGAAGAGAGAGGTCGTCGCTGAGCACTCCTTTAAGAATAGGAGAATCTTAAAAATAGAGGGGCCCTTCCTCTAGCGCCAATTCTGTTGGTGCAGAATCTGGTTAATGCCAGATCGAGCTGGAGTGAAGGAGGACGAGGTCACTATCGGTGATCTGCAAAACAAAATTTTGTTCGGAGTCGGTGGTGGTGGCTCCGGCAGGACCCTCCGACGGTCAAGTCAGCTCTTTTGACCAATAGAAATATAATGCTCAGGAATGAGAAGTGAGCTTTGAGCTTTAGAGGGGAGAGGGGAGCTTCTAGAAAGCATATCTGGAGGATTCTTTTTTATAGGTAGAGCTTATAGCGGATTGATGGTGATGGCCATACCATCCGTTCGTGGACCGCATGAAGTTCGATACGGAGAGGAAGGCATCGTCAGATGAATAGTGACAGCCATACTGACGGATCGTTGACCGTATGGGGCTGGTTACGGAGAGAGTGGTGTCGTCAGTAGTGGTGGCCATGTCGTCCGATCGTGAGCCGTATAGAGCTTGTTACGGAAGAAAAGATGGCATCAGACTGGTAGTGACGGTCATACCGCCGAGGTTTAATAGCCGTAGGTGAAGAACCTCGGCATATATCTATTTCAGGGAAGCTCGAACTTCTAAGGGGGATACGTCTGGAGAAAATTATCCAGGAGGAGTTCGATCGAAGGAGATGTCTGGAAGAAGTTCGATTTTTGGAGGAGTCCATCTGCATGAGTGATCCAGAAGGAGTTCGGCTCCTAAAAGAGTTCGACCGAAGGAGAAGTTCGGCAAAAGTCCGGCTTCTGTTGGCGTCTAGCTGGAGGAGCGTGGAGGAAGTTCGACTCTCATGGAAATCCGACTGAAAGAGCGCAGAGGGAGTTCGACTCTCATGGACGTCCGGTTGGAGGAGTGCGGAGGAAGTTCGACTCTCGTGGAAGTCCGACTGAAGGAGTACGGAGGAAGTTTGGCTCTCAAGGGAGTCCATCTGAAGTTCGGCCGCTGAGAAG
This sequence comes from Cocos nucifera, assembly GCA_006176705.1. Classification (NCBI taxonomy): domain Eukaryota; kingdom Viridiplantae; phylum Streptophyta; class Magnoliopsida; order Arecales; family Arecaceae; genus Cocos; species Cocos nucifera. The sequence goes on from QRFJ01000325.1 coordinate 204,573, forward strand.
TTCGACTGGAGCTTGGCCGAAGGAGAGTTCGGCCGGCTGAAGGAGTTCGGCAAAAACTCGGTTACTGGAGAGTTCGGTTAGGACTCGGTTGCTGGGAAGTTCGGTAGGAGCTTGGCCGCTGAGGAGTTTAGCTGGCTGAAAAAGTTCGGCTAAGACTCGTCCGCTGAAGCTCTTCCGTGGCTACCGGTTGTATTAGGCTGAGTATCAAACTGGGCTTCGACAGAAGCGGGATTTATCCCCAACAAGAATATTACAACTATATAAGCTCAAAAATCCCGAGCATCAAACCATCCAATAATCACATCCAAATTTGTTTTCCACTTGAAATGCATTTTGTTTTGTTACTAAAAAATATCATGAAGGTAACAAAAGGATGAAAACTACATATTTACATAATCTCTTTCGACTCCAAAATCATTCAAACATAATCTTTTTCAACTCTAAAAACATTCCGCCATCTAATCATCGACCGTCATGGTTCTCACCATCAACAGGTGACAGATTCAAATCAGGAATTTGGGATGGCCTCATCCATGGCCGATCAAGCTGCCGTGCCACTCGCCCGATGCCTTCACCCCAACAACAACAACAATGTATTGGCTCCTTGGGAAAGTAGCACTTCCCCTCTACGTCGATCCATGCAATAGACCGTCCACAACCTGTGTCCTTGATGAGCAACATGCGGCGGAAGTCGACGGCAACAGTTTCGCCATCGATGTCTAAACCCATCAACGAGGATTTTGAGATGAACGCCCCTTTGAATATTTCCAACATCTCCGGTGGGAGATCATTCCATTGACTGTCATCATGGACAACTTTTGTGAAATAGAGGATCCTTGATGGAGACCGACTCTTGTCGAAATTGCCATGGTTGTCCAGTGGTCCTTGGATTGTATTAATTGGTGCATGTTGGCTTGTGGTGGTGTTATTCTCCCTTCTCACCGGCTCCATGGAATTCCGAAAGAAGATGTGGATTGTCGTATATATGGCAGCAGAATGTTTTTGGACCCTATGTTAGCATACTTATATAGAGTCTGTCATTTAATTATAAAATATTTCAAGCATGCATGGATGATGATCTACTCTTATTTTGTCGACGCTCCATCTTCATATGCACATGTATCTCGAGAAGATATGCTATCTATTTATTAAATGCGCTTAAAATAGAACTTTTTTCAAATATTTTTGAGAGATATGCCGAAGATATCAGTTTTAAATCTTATTATATTTTTTTGTTTGTATCATACATATGGGTGGCACATCCGAGAAGATGTACTCAATTTATGGACGAGGAGGTACAAACACATATCCACGTGGGATGCATTTAGTGAGTGGATCACCAGCACGTGCCGGCGTGTCTTCGATGTCAATCATTTATTATCGGTTTTATGCTCTGATTTAAGATCTAGTCAGCGGTCTATTTTTTCTCCACCAGATGCGCGGTGGACGAAGAATTAGTCATCTACTCATCATGGAACTCCCAGCCCACCCATATCTTCTTGGACTTTTTACCCGCCCAGATTGGACGCTCTCTGAACATGGACTTCAATCCAGTCTATCTCAAATCATGATTGCAAACCTGACTCGACTTGACCTACTCCGGCCTAACCCAAATTATGTTCTGGCTTAATATATTAGTTGGGTTGAGTTTGGGTTTTGAAAATTAAATATATTATTGGCTACTAAAAAAAATAAATTTCTAGTTATAGATAGGGAAGCGGTGCATCCTTGATTTACAATATGGATTACAAGTTAAGAGAAGAACTTGCCACGCCCGGTGGTAGCAGATCCAAAGGGAAGCCCGAGAACTTATCCATCCTGGTTAAAATGGATGCCAAATTTGTAAGAAAAATATTTTCTATATCATTGATGGTATAGCTTTGCGGATACTATCTATGATGATTGGCTCTCGCACGGAATCAGAACGTGACGTCTGAAAACTTTTTTTTTTCTGCACCGATTACCATGAAGCTACACTGCCTGGTGTAGGAAGAATTTTCCAATTTGTAATCTAACCTGTCACACGATTGCCTCCAATCAATCCTTTCGCAGTCCGGTTCAACCCATGCATTACCATTTTGCAGTTCTCGTCCACCTGTAGCCCATTATTCGGACATAATTAATAGCAGCACTTATTAGTGAAATTAGCTTTGTCTTCACCTTCCGACGTTGATATCTAATTAATTAATCACATATCCTGACCCTCTAATCTCAATTAGCTTCTCACTATCTGAGATTAGATGGTCCCTAATCACATAATATGCATCACGATGAGTGACATGAATGTTGTATTAATGATGCTTGAGCCCATGTGATATATTTTTTACAGATAGCGATCCCAAATTTTGATTCGGGTGCTATTAACTGCTATATATTGTCCTTTGAGCAAGAGATTAGGATTCGATTCGAGGTGGTACCTCAAGTGCCCGAGAGCTTAGGCCTAAGCTTAAATAGGGTGGAGAAGGTATAGGAAAGCGAGTTGGGCTTAGCCCCTCCATGCCAAAAAGTTATATGTTACTGATAGTTCTTGCACGACGTCTTTGAGAAATTGAATGTATTCGGCCAACCTTAAGAAGAGCATGGAACTAGTTATTGATGTTTATATTTTGGCATATTTGACTTAAGGGGAACCAAAAAGTTTTTCTTCATCAGCAACAAAGGATCCTCCATACATTTTATCTATAAAAATATTTAGTGTCGGAGAAAATGATTGGAGGATATCATTAAATTTAGACTTATGCATCCTCTTTAATTTTACCTTAATTTCTTTTTCTCTTCCCTCATATGTCCTTAATTTTTTTTCCATTTGTACATATATATATTTTTTTAATTTATTAAATTGAAGTGGGAGAGGTATCTTACTTCCTCTCCATTCCATAAGAGAGAGAGAGAGAGAGAGAGAGAGAGAGAATTGGAAGTACGTTAATTGATATTATTCCAAAAAAAAAAGAAAGGTTATGGAATTTCCCCAAAACTCTGTAGGCATGGTTGCCATGATTTCTTGTTGGATTATCAGTCGTGGAAATAGATATTTGTTATTTCCTATTCGTTGCAAGAATTGCTATTTCATATTTTCTTATTTAAAGTTGTTATTATTATTACTTTTAGTATAACATAATTTACTTTACCTTGCGGGTCATTTGATTAATTAAATGGGTTTGTCCCTTCTTAACAAGAGAGCCCATGTCTTGCTGGGCTGGTTCAAGTGGAATGGATGGAGCCTATGATCCAAATCTCGAGTTATAAAAGAAGGGAGAGAAATTAGAGGCTGGGTGTTGCCCTCCCTTAAGGTGCCCCATTGTGCAGCCCCCATGCCATAGCGAGGCTGGAAGTGCAATTGGGAGGGATGCGAAGTCCCGTTTATTCTCTTGGAAGAGCCCTGTAGATAACGTTAGCAAAGTGCAATTTAATCATTTTGGATAGAGTACACGAAGCACAAAGGCCAACACAAATTTTTATGGCTCAAATCTGAACCAGCGTAGCCTTCTAACCTACCTTTAGGCCCAAATCTGACTCTTACTCAGCTTTGAGTTTCATGATTATTGTGGTATAGATGGGAAGACACCATTAATTTCATATTTATTGTGAGTTAAAAAGAAGTCCGACTTATATGCAATGAAATCACCCTCATGAATGAGATAAAATTGTGCGGCATCTAATATAATGATTCATTCGAGCCCTGAGCTCTTGGCCATGGCAATGAACTTTTTTATTTTTTTTCAAAAATAATAAAAAGATGCATAATTTTTTTTAAAAAAAATACTAAATATAAATAATTCAGTATTACCAACAACGCGCAATATGTTAAAAAAAATATGTTTCATAATATATAAAACCATCCTCCTCCATTCTGGAAGCCTAAAGCTTCTAAGAATCATGCTCGTGAATGTGTTTTTCTTGTCAGATTACTATTTCTAGACAAGAACTTGTCATATTTTATAGGTTTCCTGAGATTTTCGGGTGCAGATCTCTTTTGAACCATAATATCTTCTGCTTTACACTCGACAACTTAGCGAGTGAAACATTAAAGCTAAAAATTTTAAGTTCAGGAGGCCCATTGCTATCAACCGCAAATAGAAAAGGTACAATCCAATGTTGTCATACAATAACGTTTTTTTTTTAGCTAATTCAATTTGTCGATCGATCAATTTAAGGTCTTTCGATCGGATTATTGCAATTAACACATATCTCTAAAGAAACATCGGACACTTTCTGGAAGAAAAGGAAGCGTGTACGATATTTGGACCTACCCTTATTTCATCAGCTAAATAAACATATGACCTTCACATGGATTTTTCAAAAAAATTGAAAACTCCATCCACCCATACATGATTATGATTTCGATGTTGGCATCTGAAAGATGTCTCTTTGTTTATGAGCCAACTTTCTTCAAAATTCAAGCTTTCTAGATTCGAAAAACCGGCCTTGGTCTTTTCCAGCACGCAGTTTAGACCGAAGAATTTGCTATTGACTTGTTTTTTTTTGTTTTTTTTTAAAAGTGCTATACGTGGTCGTGATGTTTTCTTTCTTTCTTCTTTTATTTTATTTTTATAGCAGTAAAGAGCACTTGTAATCACTCGGGCTTTGCCTTCCAAGCTAAAAAAATCATTAGCCTTTCAGCATCTGGTAAAGAGGCAAGTTGCGTGTACCAGGAAAGAGACGACTTGGATGGTGCGCTCATCTTCCACATCACCTTTTCATCTTCTTTAATTTGATAAATGATCCTCCACCACCTAAAAGGTTCCATGTACTGCATTTTTCCAGCGCTAGTCCTCCACTTTCCCACATTAAAAAGACCGTCCATTTCTTGGTGCAGGAATGTCAATATACGTGGTTGGAAGCATGAACTTTTCAAAATTATCTGCTGGTGTTTCATTATTCTTGGCCAAAGTAGAGCTTCTCCGAAAGAGGAAAAAAAAAAAATTGCATCTATAATTGCGGCGGAGATGACTTCACCTCGTCAACTGTGTCCTTTTTTGTTTTTTCCTTTTTGGGAACATGATAAGCCCGTGGGTGGTGGATGATCTTTTGTATTTTTGTCTGGTGGAGATTGCCCAGGCTCAATCTAGCTTAGCTAAAGTTGAAGCATAACTGGTGGGGATACGTAGGGCACTACAAGTATATTGGATGGGATCATTGCTAATCCAAAATTGGTTAAAAAATATTGAAATTTTAGTTTAAATCCAAGCTATTTGTATCAAGATTGGATTAAAAATTCGACCAATTTTGGATATAGTTTTGATTTGGGTCACTAAATGACTTGATTCGGATCTGAATTGACTGAAAATTAACACATTATATACTTCACAACCATCTGTAGTTTAAAAATCTATTTTTTTTAAACTTAACATATGTCGTCATCCTGTTCTATTGTTGATTTAATTTATATATGGTCATTGGTCAAATCTTATGTCGAATATATTACTGACGATATCTAGAGATTATTTAGCGATTTTTATTAAAATAAACTTATGTTACGATTTAATAAATAAATTATTCATGTTTATTATGATTTAGTTTGGATTATTCCTTATCTGATTTGACTAGAAAATCCTGACATGGTAAAATAAATCATAGATTCAATCAAATCCAACCAGATAAGAGAGAGATTAGACTTACCGAATATTTTAATCCCATTCAAGAATATGGATTGGACTAAATTATGCCTATTCTCAATCTAGCCCAAGTCGCTTGTAGTTCTAGAGGTGTGCTAAACCATCGTCCAAGCCATAAACAATTTTTGCATTAGAAAAAGCACTTGATGGGGTCAAGCTCCATTTGAACCGTAAATGATTTTTCATAAAGAGAAAGAAAAGAAAAAATAAAAATATTGAAAGGGCTCGAGCTAACTTATGGAGAAATTATCAGAGGTGGACCAGGTTCATCATGGATTACTAATAAATTCATCCTAACATCATGTTTCTATCGCACATTAAAAACACAAAAAGAGGAGAGAAAAGAGATTAAATTCATCCAAGCGTGTGTTGGTATTAATTACACATTAAAAAAAAAAAGAGAAGAAAAAGGTGATTACTATTATACATGTTGCTTTCAAGTTAGATTGGTCCACGGTGAACCTAGTCCAACTAATAATTTCTCAAACTTGTAAAGCATCAGCCATGTACATAAGCTAAAATCATGACCCAAGCTTGGGCTTCTATTCATTTCTTTAAACTAGCTATGCTGAGACTTAGCTTGCCTGCAAGTGAAGCCTAAGAATACAGCTACATTAAATTCAAGGTCCATCCAGTAAAAATTTTAAAATTAAATGAATAGCAATTGCTTTCTCACCTCAAATCTTTTTCCCCTTGTTATTTTGGTCTATGATCCTTTTCATCAGCCTAGCTACTGCGTGTACTCTCTCTGTCTCTGTCTCTCTCTCTCTCTCTCTTTTTCAGGTGTATTGCTACTGCGTGTACTTGTTTGTTCCCTTTGTTCTTCCCTCCTACATATTTGTTCTTTGTGGTGGCTTTTGATTTTTTTCCCCAGATTTAGTTCTGGCGAAATAATTCATCCTCACTAGGTGCCTTCCTTTAGAGAAGAAATGGAAGAAAAAGGAAACATAAGTAATTCATGTTAATGTCATTTAAAATTCTTAATTTCTTTCATAACGATACAAGAAAAGCTAGGATAACCTTCCAAAGTGATAGAAATAATGTTAATGAGTTTATCTAGCTATTTCTTTGAGGGAAAGGAGTTTTTTATTATCACCATCATTGTTTACTTTTTTAAAAGCAAATGCTAATTACACCCTTCTTAGGTCGAGTTTTCATAATGTCTGCAAAGCAGCTATAATTAACCAAATAAAAAGCCAATTTGGAGCAAGTTAGTTTAGGATTCAAATTGTTACATAATCTACGATCAAAAAATACTAGATGAAATTATCTTTGCAAATAATTAGATGTGCCATCTCAAATGATTATTTTGACAACTTATTGCAAGATGCAATGAACAACTTGTATGAGTTGAACCTTGACCCAAATTTTATAGGACGCACGTTTGGACTTGGGAGGAGACCAGACGGGAGAAATGGACTGCTCCCGTTCCTCTCTACACGGTAGAACAACACTTTGACTTTCAAAGGTTAGACCTCCTCGTTGGCTGGGTTGCAAGTAGTAATCTTGGTTAATTCTTTAAAAGTTTCCTAGGATTTTCAAACAATCAAAACCTATTTTTTTTATTTTTTATGAAGGAAAACTTAAAGCCTGGTCCTTTTTCTTGAGTACCAACTTAAAGTTGGTCATTTACGCAGCTAGTATTTTATATTAATCATACTTGTTTTGGACATTGCTTGTACACAAGTCAAATTACGAAATACAAAATGACTATTAAAATAAAAGTTAAATAATATAAGTGTTTTTTTTTTTTTTTCCGTCAAGGATTAAATATAAAATAGCAATCCATCGTGAGGAGGACCACATACAGTTTCTCCTCCATCTAGAGTGTTGTTACATTGAAGCCAGAGAGTTCTCACACGACCACATCCATCGACCCAACGTGCCCTCATAAAAAAAGTAGTATGTACAGAGAAAACAACGGCGCGTGCTTTGTAACGTGCCACCAAAATCTTTTCCAAATTTCAAGCAACAAGACTTTAAAGGTTCGTCGCTTTTGGAGACCTAATTGCGTGGGAAAGGCCCATGGTTTCACGCCACCATGGAGTCTTTTTCTCCCCTCGTGTTACCTCCTAGGCTTTTGAATTTGGATGATCTTAATAGCTAGCCGTCTTCCATCCGAACATCTAAAACTCTACCGATGCGATCATTGGTTAGAATTATATTATTGTGAAAATTTTAAATCATCAAATAAAATATCATCACATCATTCTGCAAGATTAAAAAAATTCAACAAAAATAAGATTACAAAAGACTAATCATAGGTTAACTCAATACTTTTTTTCATTCAATAGAAGGAATGTTTTGAAATTTTGAATAACCGAATGATATAGCGATATTTTATTGAATGATCAAAAAAACATATTCCAACTACCATGAACCCTAGCCTGCTTAGAACTTATCATCGGTCATCATCGTCTTGTAGCAAATCATAGCTCAAGCTTAAAGCACGTGGGAATAAGAAAGCTCGTTGCTGGAAAAAAAAAAAAAAAAAAGAGAAAAAGAAATCATTAGCCTTTGAAAAATGCTTGGAGCTTGATTGATGAAGATTGAACCATCATCAGGTTCAATGTTTTGATCTGACGTGAAGCAATGGAACTGATGACAGCATCAAATATTGAAGTGTGAAGTTAGCAAGGGCTTAAATGGGCCGAACTGGTTTCTTTGACTATGAACATGTAACGGATGTGAATCTAATCAGAAACAAGATTTCGGTGTTGTTTTGTGGTGATAGTTTTCCTTTCGCATTAATTGTTACATGTTGCATGATATGACCTGGGTAATGGCATTAATTGTACGAGTCCCTTTCGTAGTCCTTAATTAACTGCTAAGGACTCAATTGGTTCTTTGTCCGAACGTATAATTTGAGTAGAGTATCAAATGGGCAACAATTACCACTAACCTAACCTCATTAATTGACAAATGTTCCATGCTGATGATGATTTAAGGAAGGGGACCAATAGAAGGGAGGGACAATTTTCTACCTAGTTAGATGGAAGTTGATATTTGGAAGAATAATTCAGCAGATTTTACGTTATATGACATGAATTATTCTTCTACCGTATGATCAGAGAGGACCGATATAATTTACAAGATTTATCACCAAATATGAAGATTTATTTGAATATAAAGTTATCAAATCAGCAGATATAAACTAAACTCGGTTAATGAACTTTTCATGTGTGCATGATGCGACCACATCTATAGCATTTTCCAGAATCCTCTAATATCAAGTGCAAGAATGTAAATCTACTTTTTCTAATTTCGGGTTCAATGTTATATGATAAGCATGTCTTTAAAAATTCAAGTAGGCTAAACTTTGAACAGCCTTTTTTTTTTTTATTTTAATTATTATTTGTTTAAAAGATTAATGAGTACAATTTTGCTTAAGTTAGAAGGGCCAAAATACATCGGAGATCTTGTGAGTATGATTAACGTGGATTGGTCCATACAACCGTGGTGGCTTCTCAAAAAAATTTTTTAAAAAAAAGTAATCATAAGATTCAATAGAATGGCTTTCATCGAAAAAAAAAAAAAAAAATTCAATTGAATGGCTTTCTAGCTAAATCGGTCTGACTGGACTCCCTAGCTTTCTTTCTTTTTTTTCTCTTTTTCCTTCATGTGAACATATAATTGGACAAGCTGCATGCTGATCCACTCTGCCAATAAGTTTCAAAGCTTCATTAGGAAGGCACCGCATTACATTACACAACATGGTGTCCAAACTACAGGGGAGAGCAATATCTAGAATATCCTGAAGAGGCAGATTTAAATAACCACCGTAGAATATCCTTTCAAATTTATTTATTATAATAATTATTATTTCCTTCATAACTTTAAATTGTATAAAGTCTGAAATTTTTATTTTATTTAATAAAAATATAAAATTTAGATTAATAAATTTTTGATCTAATTTGCATTTAATCTATTTTATATTTCATCTGATCTAATTATCATATTTATTAATTATTATATCTATTATTTATTTTTATTTTTAAAAAAAATATCTTGTCGAGAAAGAAAAATCATGCCAGAAGCAAACTTTCAAGACAATTCAAACTTTGAATGACTTTTAAGAATTTGAAAACAGGAAGATCGCATCTCCTTTTGTCATATTAAAAAATTTCTCAAAACTAGGATAAATATTAAATGCATGCCCGTTTGATCGTAAATGCCGTACATTTGCCTGCACGCTTACTCATTTGATATTTCCGTGCTACTCTTCTTTCGGAAAAGATTTTTCGTGCATAAGGTGACCCCTCTCTGGGCCATCCGGTGGGAGATTGATGGCCATATAAACAAGATTTTACGGAAGAAGAAAAAAATATTTTAATTTTATATAATATATTTTAAAAATAATATATATTAATATATTAATTATATATTAAAAATATATAATATTAATTAATATATATTAATAAAAAATAATATTAAATAATATTAATAAAAAATATTATATAATTATGTTAAAAAAAATTTTCATGTGATCTTTAAAATCATGAGATCAACTAGAGTAATATGATTATTTAAAATTATATTAAAACACTCTTTCTTAAATTCAAAATAGTACTATAAATGCTAATTTAAATTTAAAAATTAGACCACGAAAGTATTCGAAAACTAGTATGATAAACTAACGTGTTTGCTAGTATGGTTGACTTAGATGAGAAAGACATTGTAAGACCAGCGCTCAATAAAAAAAAAAGCAAGGGTCCATGATTCTTGCAGATAGAAATGCCAAAGGAGAAAAAATTGGCGCTCAAAGAAAAATAGTCGAAAGCCAATGATCCTTAAGATAAAAACATTATAAAAGAGAAGATAAGCACTCAAAGAGAAGATGATAGAAGATCGATGATCTTCGCAGATAAAAATATCATGTAAAAAAAGGCTAGCACTCCAAGAGAAGATAGCTCAAGGCTAATGATGGAAAAAAATTTGTCAAGCGATAATAAGAAGAGACAACCAAAGACTTGAAGCTTAGGAGAAAAGCAGTGGAGAACAATTGTGGATTCATTTAAAATAAAAAATATAAAAGATCTTTGGATAATAATCTACCAAGAAATAGATGAACAACAGATCCACTGAAACTAGATGATCTATAGGAAATAGAGATTGATAGATTGGCAATTATAGCCACAACAAATGAGAAAAAGATGATGATGGCATGTTAGGTGATCGTTAGCTCTCATAAAATAAAAATATATAAATAATATGAATAAAAAAGTAAAGAAGTCACTACTAAAAAAATGGTCTGTGATAGAGATTTTTGAAACTACTGTCATAGCTCCTATGACAGTGATTTTCGTTAACCGCTGTCATAGGTCGAACTTATGGCAGCTGTTTATATAACCGCTACCATAAGTCCGACATATAGTATGATTATCGAAAATCACTATCGTAGGTCGGACCTATAATAGTAGTTTCTAAAAATTGCTGCTATAGATCGATCTATAGCAGTGGTTCATTGTAACCACTACCATAAGTCGGACCTATAGCAGCGATTATTATGAACCATTGCTATAAGCTGATTTATGGCAGCGGTTAATTATAACCACTGTCATATTTTTTTTTAAAATATTATATAATTTTAAAATTTAATATCCATCTTCATCATTTATTATCTAAATAATTATCATTAGAGTATCATTGCAAAAGGTCACCTTGATCCAATGGCTCTAGCTTCGTCGATCAAAAAAATTTGATTTCGACGATCACGAATGATGATGCAATGATCTGATTGATGGCGATCTCCGATGGATTCAAAAATCTGCAATGATGATTTTGATGATATTTATAGCGTACTATCAAAATTTTACTTCAATCAGATATCATTATCTTGATCAATTTAGTATAGGTTAGTTTCGATCGTTAAATGATAAATGAGTGATCAAAGGACTAAACGGTATCCGATTATGAGATATTTTTTTTATAAATGATCTTGGCTACTATTTTAATCATTTTTTATGATGATGATTATAAAATTTAACTCATGAGATGAAGAACGATCTAAAACTATACATCTCCTGATAACTATTCTAAAACTTTACTGATTGTTATGCTCGTGCTTTTGTACTATCTGCTTAACATGAATAGTTTATACGAAAATAATTTAAATTTTACTATCATTACCATATAAAATATTTAAAATTATAACAAAGATCATTTAACTAAAAAATTATCTTATAATCGGATGTCGTTTAACCCTTTGATTGCTTATTTCTAATTTAACGGTCGAAATCATTCTGTACTAAATTGATCATGATAATGATATTCGATTGAAGTAAAACTTTGATAGTATCCTACAAACATCATCGAGATCATCATTGTAGATTTTTGGATCCATCGGAGATCTTCATCTATCAGATCATCGCATCATCGTTCGTGATTGTCGAAATCAAATTTTTCTGATCGATGAAGCTAGGGCCATCGAATTGAGGTGATCTTTTGTGACGACACTCTAATGATAATTATTTAGATAATGAATGATGAAGATAGATATTAAATTTTAAAATTATATAATATTTAGAAAAAAAATAAAAAAAATTATTTCCAACCTATGGTAGTGGTTATCAAAAATCGCTGCTATAAATCTACAGTAGCGGTTATCAAACCACTGCCATAAATCTATGATAGTGATTATCCAAAATCACTGTCATAGATCTACAGTAGCGGTTCTATAACTGCTACCATAGGTTAGGTTAAAAACTTTTAAATTTTTTTTTTCTTTTGTGCGCGCTCGATCTCTCTCTTTCTCCCTTCTCTTCATCGTTGGTGAGGCTCCTTCCCTCCCTAACCAGCATCGCCCCTCCTCCACCCTCGACCGACGTCGCCCCTCCTTCCCCTCGATCGACGACACCGCCCTCCTTCCTCCTCCCCCTCCGCCCCCCATCCTCGGCCGACCCTCTCCGCCATCCCCCATCCGGCCCCCCCACCCCTCCATCCGACCCTCCCTCGACCCTTAGCGAAACCTTCCCTCCGATGAACCCTCATCCGACCCTCCCTCAGCCCCCCGCAAAACTCCTCCCCCCTTCGATGAATCCCCCTCTACCCTCACTTGGCCCTCCATGAAACCCAAACCCCCCCGCCCCCCATCAGACCCTCCCTCGGCCCCAGCCAGCGAACGCCCCATCCGACAAACCCCCATCCGACCCTCCCTCGGCCCCCTATGAAACCTCCCTCCGGTGAAACCCCCATCCATCCTCAACCCTCCGCTGATTCTTCCATGAAACCCCTCTCCCATACTCTATCCTCCTCCGATCCTGGTGCAAAACCAAACACCCTCCTCCGGTATGCCTCCCTCCACCCTCCTTCAGCCCCCACGAAATCCCACCCCCCCACCACCACCATTCTAACCCTCCTCCGATCGAGTGCGAAGCCTCCTTCGACCTCCTCGTCACTATGCCCCCTCCCCCTGACCTTTTATCTCCGATCGCCCCTGCTCTCTCTTTCCTCTTTTTCTCTCTTCTCTATCTCATTATCTTGCTTTTATTTTACAGATTACTTCTAGTGCCGTCGTCCTCCTCTAGCATCATCGTCGGTGACTTTCGGAGCTTTTGGTGCGATCCGCTCTCTATAGCCACAGATATAATTTTTTTTAATTTTATAGTATTATTTATTAATCATGTATATTTATAATAATTTATAAAATATTTATAATAAATATTATAAATATTTATTATAAATATTATAATTATCTGCATGTCATAGTTTTTGGATCGTGCCATGGCGGTAGTCTTGGGCTGTGCCATGTCGGTGGTGAAGAAAATAGTACAGGATTTGCTATGCTATTTTTAAAAAATATTTTAAAAATAGTAATGATGTAGTAAAAAATAATTAATCTAATTAATTATCTACTGATCATATTAGATTATTTAATCCTATATTTTAGAATCTAAACATAATATGCATGCATACATCAATAGATATAAAAATAAAACTATGTAATAAACTATTTACTATATTTATGTGTTCAGAATACAATATCTTTTTATGGATAGTCGATCACTGTAATCTGAGTTCATTGAATAATGCTCTGATATCATGTCACAGTCGCACATGTGTTCAGCCTCTACGGTTGGTCCATACGGAGCTCCTGATCTCAATCAGCCCTATTGGAGTGCTAGCTCCTTATCGGGGTCTTTGATGGCTAATCACGATCGATCCAATCGATCATATATTTTTTAATTTTTTAGATATTCTAAAAAATTAGAACATAAATATTGAAGGATGATGAAGATGTGTTTCGAATTTAATGGTGATCCGATGTTCACAGCACTCGATCTCTTCATCCGAATCCAGATTCCTAAATCTAGGATTTCACTCGGCCCAAAAATCCTAACACATTAAAAATTCTATCATGCCCTCTTTGTGTGGAGTTTTTTCATGAAATAAGTTTTTATAGAAAGATAACTTTCAGATCTATAATCCTTATTTAGATCATATCTAAAAATAGGATATCCTTAGAGATGAAAATCATAAGAGAAGAGAGAGATGAGGGAAAAGTAAAGTGCTGTAGGATCCTATTCATCTTTACTCTAAGATTTTTTTTGCCCAAAATTGATGCCCAAACACATGGAAAAAAACACAAGATGATGGTTAACCAAGATGGTTAACCATGGATGGTCCTTTTGATGGTTAACCAAGATGGTCCTTTCGACAAAATGATCCTTTTGACAAAAGTAATGTACTGATGGTTAACCAAGATGGTCCTTTTGACAAAAACATGGAAAAAAACACAAGAAGACAATTACTATAAATTTTTCTCCAATCCCTTCGCTTTCTCTTTGGATGTATTTGTATGCATCTATGTGGGAATTAATTTATATAATATAATTATTCAGGTTCCTAATGAATTGTACATTTCTTTTGGGAGAAGAATATATCTACTCCTAGTAGGTCCAAAATCAATAATTAGTCATTCAAGTCAAATTAAGATTCTCATCCTTGATCATAATCTACACCGGTATGTAAGCATATATGAAAAAATGATGTATTTTGGTAATTGCTTGTCTATGCATCGAATAGACACAAAAAGAGATAATTTTCATCATCCAAATATATCAAAATTTAGGATAAATCATTTAAATTAAAATCCATCTTATTGATCATGTCTACACATGTTAAAATATATAGAGATTGAAAATCAATACATTTTAATCCTTAAATTATAGTAAAATATGGTCTCATATCATTTTAACCATTTATTTTTATTTAATTAATTAAAGCATAAGTTAATGACCACTAAAATTAATGGCATGACCATCAATTTTTAATTAAGCATTTTTAGTAGCAAAGATTATAATTAATGGTGCAAATCTTTTATTTGGGTCTTTCAACTTGAGAGGAGTAGATACATTTCCTCTCAAGAGAAGTAAAATATATCTTTAACAAAATTACTAATTTATATTTGGCTTATCTAAAATAAAATATGATATTCTGAGCTAACAATTCATGCTAGCTATCATATATTTTCTTCTCTAAGATAGTTAGCTTTAGTTGGTGTTGACGCAGAATTTGGTCATCGTCGGAATCAGCTGGAGCGAAGGTGGACAAGGTCGCCGTCGGAGATCTGCAAAACAAAGTTTCATCCAGAGCCGATAGAGGGGTGGCTCTGGTAGGACCCTCCGACGATCAAGTCAGCTATGGCTAATAGGAATGGAGTACTCTGGAATGAGTTCGGTAGAGTTTAGAGAAGGAAAGGAGAGCTTAGAGCTTAGAGTTAGCATATCTAGAGGATCCTTTTTATAGACGGAGCTTTGATGGTGACAACTGCAGCTGCCTGATGGTGGGTCGCTCGAGACTACATCGAATTTGATGCAGAGAGGATGGTATCGTGAGATCGATAGCGACAGCCATACCGTTCGACAGTAGTGGATTGCTTGAGGTTTGACGGAGCCGTCTGTAGCATCATTTATGGCAGACTGATGGTGACCGTTCGTCCAACTTTAATAGCCATGGCTCTGAGAAAGTAGGTATTGATTAGTGGACTTCGGCATATATTGATTTTAAAGGAGTTTGGATTCCTGAAGAGGAAGCTCGAAAGAATTTTGGCTCCCATAGGCGTCTGGCTGGAGGAGTGCGGCCAAGACTCGATCGCTGGAAAGTTCAGAAGGAGCTCAATTGGCCGAAGAAGATGTCTGAGAGGAGTTCGGCTCTTGAAGAAGTCTGGCCGAAGGGGATGTCTGGGAGGAGTCCAGCTTCTGAAGAAGTCCAACTGCAGGGAAAGCTTGGAGGCAGCTCGACTCCTGCAGGCGTCTGGTTGGAAGAGTGCGAAGGGAGTTTGGCTCTTGCGAAAGTCCGACTGAAACTCGATCATTGAGGAGTTTGGCTAAAGCCCGACCACTGTGAGTCCAAAGGAGTTCGGTCGCTGAGTAGTTTGGCTGGCCGAAAGAGTTCGACTAAGACCCGATCGTTGGAAGTCCGAAGGAGTTCAATCACTGAGCAGTTCGATCGGCTAAAGGAGTTTGACTGAGATCCATCTGCTGAAGCTCTTCCATGACTACCGATTGCATTAAACTGAGCATCGGACTAGACTTCGGTAGGAGCGAGGTTTGTCTCCAATAATAGTTCCTCCCACTTTTGAGTTCGAAACTCGAAGGAAGGGAGTGCAGAAAAGATGACTGCCGAAGTCCTCTTCCGAGCTTCGTGCTGGTTCAGGTTAAAGCTCGGAGAAGATCTCATCTCCAGTCAAAGTTGATGTTAAAGTTGAAGCCTGGGGGAGATCTCATCTTCTGTCGAGGTTGAAGTAGATCTCACTTCCTGCGATCGAGATCAAAGGTTGAGCTCCTTGGGGGCGATATTGTCACCAGTGGCTGAGGCTGACTCGGGGGAGATCTCCTCTCCTGCAGTCGAGGTCGACTCGGGGGAGATCTCATTTTCTTCAGCTGAGGTTGATGCGGTTGCTCGGAAGAGATCTTATCTTTAGCCGAGGTTGGCTCGTAGGTTATCCCGATCGCTCGAAAGAGATCTTATCTCTAATCGAGGTTGGCTCGATCGCTCGGAAGAGATCTTATCTCTGACCGAGATTGGCTTCAGGCACTCGAAAGAGATCTTATCTCTAATTGAGGTTGTCACGGTCGCTCGAAAGAGATCTTATCTTCAGTCGAGGTTGATGCAGACGCTCGGAGGAGATCTTATCTCCTGTAGCCGAGTTTGCCTCGGAGAAGATCTTATCTCTTACGGTCGAGGTTGATGCGGATGCTCGGGAAAGATCTTATCTCCTGTAGTCGAGGTTGCCTCGGGGGAGATCTCATCTCCTACAGTCGAGGTTGGCTCGAATCCTCAGAAAAGATCTTATCTCCTACGGTCGAGGTTGATGGAGATCCTATCTTCTATAGACTTCGAAGCTTGGATTTAGACTTTGTTCGTGTTAGGATGAGGTTCTTCTCCTATTCCTAACGGGCTGTGGAGGCACATAAGGGCCATTGTCAGGGCCTCTCCCTCCATCTCGTCTAAGGTGAACGAGGCCTTCGACTTTGCTCGTGTTAGGATGAGGTTCTCTTCCTATTCCTAATGGACTATGGAAGCACATAAGGACCATTATCTGGGCCTCTCCCTCCATCTCGTCTAAGGTGAATGAGGCTTTCAATTTTGCTCACGTTAGGATGAGGTTTTTCTCCTATTCCTAATGGGCTGTGGACGAGGTTCTTCAAAGCTTGGGAGAGATCTTATCTCTGATCGAGGTTGTCACGGTCGCTCGAAAGAGATCTTATCTCTAGTTGAGGCTAACTCGATCGCTTGGAAGAGATCTTATCTCTAGCCAAGATTGATGCGGTCACTCGAAAGAGATCTTATCTCTGGCCGAGGTTGTCACGGTCGCTCGAAAGAGATCTTATCTCTAGCCGAGGTTGACTCGATCGCTCGAAAGAGATCTTATCTCTGGTCGAGGTTGTCACAGTCGCTCGGAAGAGATCTTATCTCTGGCCGAGGTTTACTCGATCCCTCGGACTTATCTCTAGCCGAGATTGTCATGGTCGCTTTTTTTATCTCTAATCGAGGTTTACTCGGTCACTCGGAAGAGATCTTATCTCTGGCCGAGGTTGACTTAGTCGCTCGGGCTTATCTCTAGCAGAGGTTGTCACGGTCGCTCGAAGAGATCTTATCTCTGATCGAGTCGACTCGGTTGCTTGAGAGAGATCTTATCTCTAGCCGAGGTTGTCGCAGTCACTTGGAAGAGATCTTATCTCTAGCCGAGGTTGACTCGATCACTCAGAAGAGATCTTATCTCTAGTCAAGATTATCATGGTCGCTCACTCGATCGCTTGGAAGAGATCTGGATCTCTAGCCGAGGTTATCATGGTCGCTCGGGAGAGATCTTATCTCTAGCCAAGGTTGACTCAGGCACTCGAAAGAGATCTTATCTCTGGCCGAGGTTGAAGGTCTTTGACCTGCTCATGTTAGGATGAGGTTCTCCTCATGTTCCTAATACGGCAACTATTAACTGCTTCTTTCCCTGTCATCACATAGTTTTTGCATCCAAAAATAATATTATTGAAAGAAAAGAATTTTATTGAAAGAAAGTTACTGGCAACGCATCTTTGAATTTTTTGTGTTTCAGGGTTATGGTAGCGTTGTTCCTTCGTATTTTTTCAGACGATAACCTCCGGACCGGACGACCTTTTCTATCTCATGCTGACCTCCTCAATTTGGAGCATACTTCTCTTGGCTTTAACACTGGAAGGTGATGAATCGTCGATGTACCAAGCTCCTCCTAGGGGTAATGTTGATAACGCCGTGAGGCGGTCGACCTCCTTGTCGCTTCTGGTTATGGCAGCACCCTTGGTCGATCTTTTTCTGCTTCAGACTGGCATCGAAGGAATTTATCCAGCCATCCTTTTCTGACGAGCTTCTAAATTTCATCTCGGAGCTGAATGCATTCGTCAGCGTCGTGGCCATGGTCGCGATAGTAGAGACAGTACTTGCTTCGATCGTGCTTGTTTGGGGG
Source organism: Cocos nucifera (assembly GCA_006176705.1). Lineage (NCBI taxonomy): Eukaryota > Viridiplantae > Streptophyta > Magnoliopsida > Arecales > Arecaceae > Cocos > Cocos nucifera. Next base: position 223,131 of record QRFJ01000325.1, read on the forward strand.
AGATCGTAGTCCTTCTGGTCTTGACAGCTGGTTCTTAACTTTTGTGAGAATTTGAGTTCGAGAAGCATTGATGGGGACGTAGTGGTGGAACCTTTTGGGAGGAGGACTTCTTCGCATCCTTCTGTCGGAGCTTCCTTGGTGGCGAGCTCGAGGAGTTCGGACCTTGCTTGCGCTAGGATGATCGTGAGCGTGGTCGAACTTTCTGTGAAACCTTCTATAAGAGAACTTTACGTCCCTTTGTCAGAGATTCCTTGATGGCGAGCTCAAGGGGGAGTTCGGCCTTGCTTGCATTGGGGTGGTTGTGAGCACGGCCGAACTTTATTCCACCTCTTGTGAGATCTTTGTAGGGGCTTCCTTGATGATGAGCTTCGAGGAAAAGTTTGGCCTCGCTTATGCTGGGGTGGTTGTGAGCACGGTCGAACTTCATTCCACATCTTATGAAATCTTCGGTGGGAGAACTTCATGCCCCTTTATCGGAGATTCCTTGGTGGCGAGGTCAAGGAAAAGTTCGGCGGTCTCGTTCATGCCGAACTTCATTCTACCCTCTTGTGAAATCTTCGTCGGGGCTTCCTTGATGATAAGCTTGAGGGAGAGTTCGGCGGTCTCGCTCACACCAAACTTGTGAAACCTTCATCGGAAGAACTTCTGCTCTGTTTCTCCTTCCTAAGGATGATTGGTATGCTAGGCCAAACGCTCTTCCTTAAGGCCGATTTTGGCATCCTCATGGCAGGTTTGCTGGCAAAGTCTCCATCGAAAGCTGTCGCACGGCCTGCATCATCTTGGCGAGGTCACGAACCTACTGAACCAGCAGGTTGAACTGCTCCACATCTATAATGGCTTCAAGTGGAATCTGGGCTGTCGAGGCTGAAACGGGAGTAGATGGATCCGGCACGGAGGTCGTCGATCATCGAGTCGAAGCTCTCTTGAGAGGTATTTTCTCTTCAAAAAAAAATTTTAGAGAGAAAGAAGAGAGATCTTTAGAGAGGAAAGAGAGAAATCATCGTCGAGCACTCCTTTAAGAATAAGGAAACCTCGAAGGTTCGGACCCTTCCTCTAGCGCCAATCTATTAACGTAGAATCTGATCATCGTCGGAATCAGCTGGATCAAAGGTGGATGAGATCGCCACTAGAAATCTGCAAAATAAAGTATCGTTCGGAGCTGATGGGGGGTGACTCTAGTAGGACCCTCCGACGATCAAGTTAGCTCTGGCCAACAGGAGTGGAGTGCTCTGGAATGAGTTTGGCGGAGTTTAAAGAAGGAGAGGAGAGCTTAGAGCTTAGAGTTAGTGTATCTAGAGGATCCTTTTTATAGGCGGAGCTTTGATGGTGATAGCTGTAGCTACCTGATGGTGGGCCGCTCAAGATTGCATCGAATTTGATGTAGAGAGGATGGTATCGTCAGATCGATAGTGACCATCATACCGTCCGACAGTGGTGGACTGCTCGAGGTCTGGTGGAGTCGCTTGTAGCATCGTCTGTGGTAGACTGATGGTGATCATTCATCCAGCTTTAATAGCCATGGCTCTGAGAAAGCAGGTATTGATTGGTGGACTTCGACATATATCGATTCTAAAGGAGTTTGGACTCTTGTAGCGAAAGCTTGGAAAGAGTTCGGCTTCCGTAGGCATCTGGCTGGAGGAGTGCGGCTAAGGCTCGATCGCTGGAGAGTTCGGAAGGAGCTCGATCGTTCGAAGGGGATGTCTGGGAGGAGTCCGACTCCTGAAGAAGTCCAATCGAAGGAGATGTCTGGGAGGAGTCCGGCTTCTGAAGAAGTCCGATCGTAGGGGAAGCTTGGAGGAAGTTTGGCTCCCACAGGCGTCTGACTGGAAGAGCATGGAGAAAGTTTGGCTCTTGTGGGAGTCTGATTGAAGCTCAACCGCTGAGGAGTTTGGCTAAAGCCCGACCGCTGTGAGTCCGAAAGAGTTCGACCGCTGAGCAGTTCGATCGACTGAAGGAGTTCAGCTAAGATTCGACTGCTGAAAATCCGAAGGAGTTCGATGGCTGAGCAATTCGATTGACTGAAAGAGTTCGACTGAGATCCATCCGCTGAAGCTCTTCTATGGCTACCGATTGTGTTAAGCTAAGCATCGGACTGGACTTCGATAGGAGCGGGATTTGTCCCCAATAGTTGGAATCCAAAATATGGCTACCCCATAGGTCACCTTCATGATGTAATGGTTCTTTATTGGTCCAGTCTAGAAGATCAATTATTGTCTAGCTCTAACGGGTAGATAACCAATGTAAATATAATGCGTTTAACCATAGAATCCAAAGCTTTGCTTAGATCACGAATAGCTCATGTTTCAAGAGTGCATTCAATTATTTAGCCAAATACCACCACTTTTTGGATGGTTAAAGATAGCTTGTCAATGCCACTTTACTTGTTCACCAAAAAAAAAAATCAAAAAAAGAAAGAAGCCACTTAACTCACTTTATTGGGTTAAAGTTCTTGCAATAGAGAGTAACTTTAACCTCATTTTCATTTATTTCTTCCTATTTTTACCCTTCTTCTCTCGTCTTTAATCTCTTTTGTCTTTACCCTTCTTTTCTCACCTTTAGTCTCTTTTTTCTACTTTTTATTTTTATCTAGATGACTTGAGGTGGCTTATCCACTTAGCTATGCCTATGTCAATGAAAACATTATTTTTTATCGTAACAAAAAATTTAAAAGATGGATGGATAAGAAGCTATCAAATCAATATTGGTTAAGACTATCCACCCCTTCTATTTCCAGCTTCATGAATAAGAGGATAAGTGATGGCATGGGTACTGCTGCAGCCAAGAGATCATGATTTGGTACATGAGGTATTGTCTGCTCTGATCTATGGGCCTCATAATTTTGTCCTTCAAAAGGTTTCTCACGTGAGAAGGATGATCTCTTCCTATATAAGTCATATTTCTTCTTGACTCATAATCAATCTGGGACTAATGATGCCTTCCCTTCATACCACAATATAGCCTCCCAGTTAAGGAGAGTCTCCCTTATGTTTAATATGCAGAAGGACTCTCCTTCCACATGCACATTTTATTTTTCAAAAAATATTTGACAAATAAAAGGAAGGGCATGAGAAGCAGAGTGAAAAAGTCAAAAATGGTGGGCGCATGGAAGAATTTGAATTCAAACTTTATTTGACTTGGTCCTAATTGATTTCAACCAAACCAATTAATCTAGACCTAATTAAATCAGGTTAAATCCAACCAAATTAAACTTAGTCTAATTCAATAAAATTTTAATCAAATTAGAAATTAATTAGATCTACATCCTGATCAAATCAGAATCAAAACTTCCATAGCGATTAGGTCATCTCATGACCTGATCAGATCAAATCCAATCAAATCAAATTCAATCAGACTTAATCGAATTCTCATCACTCAATTAAATTAAACTAATCAGTAATCAAATTACTAATTAATTTTTTAAAAATATCTAAGTCCAAATCAAATGGATTATTGGACAACAGAGTCCTATCAACATGAAACTCTTGAAGAGTCCTAAATCAGTGAGACTTTTGAACCCAGTGTCCCAAACGAATCGAACTCGCGATCATAGTATCCCAAACTAGTGAAACTCTTGATCAGAGAGTTTCAAACGAGTAGGACTCAGAGTCCAAATCTAGTAGGACTCAGAGTTTCAATCTAGTAGAACTCTTGGTCATAGAGTCTCAGTCTAGTGGAACTCTTGACCATAGTATCTTAGATTATCAGGACTTATGATTAGAGAGTTTCAGATAAATAGGACTCAAAGTTTCAGTCCAATAGGACTCTTGGTTATAGAGTCCCAATCCAATGGGACTCTTGATCATAGAGTTCCAAACCAATGAGACTCTTGATCAGAGAGTTCCAGATAAGTAGGACTTAGAGTCTTAGTCCAGTAGGACTCTTGGTCATAGAATCTCAATCCAGTGAAACTCTTGACCATAGAGTTTCAGACCAATGGAACCCTTGATCAGCCATCAGATCAGCTAGAAACTTCTAATGTATGTGACCTCGTAGGTTTGAATCTAAGCCGATATCATAGAAATCAATTTCTATACTAATCAAAGTGATCATCTAGCAATGGTACCCAACGTTCGGATAGATCGAATAATTGCAATCGCAATATTCAGAACCTACGCGAATATGATTACCGTATAATTCATTCTTATGACCTCTATGTAATAGATGACTCAGGATTAGATTGTTAATCTTAGAAAATACATCCATATCATGTCTCAAAGTAATTAGTCTTGTGACTCCTCACTAAGACTATCCTGATCAAAATTTTGCTAAATTAAAATATAATTGAACATAGCTCCTAAAATTAGGAGTGGTCAATCCCATCTTGATACACGCACCGACTCCATAAGTACTTAACTATGTCCATAAATCTTTCATCACTGAATTAGAAATTCTAATAGTTCGGTATCAAAATACAGTAAGTTGTTTGAAAGTCACTATAGTGATTTCAGATCGAAGAAATATTTATATCCATATTCTATCGAAGCTAATCTTGATAGGAGAAAAGCTTTGGAGTTGGTCACGTTCAATGCAGATGTATCTATACATCTCACTTGCATGTCTATCAGTATCTCAATACTCCTTGGTTATAAAACAACCAACTTATATGGCACACAGCGATTTATACTTGATAAATATTATCGTCCTAAGTAACAACATATCATTTGATCGTGAACTATTTAAGAACTAAATGATAAATCCTTCTTTGCCGAATTTAGATACTCCTAAGGACTTCATCACAATACAAAAATTTATTAGAAGACAACAAAATTTATGATAAAAAATATTAAAATATCTTTTATTAATTTATAATTTATATATAATTATAAATATATGGTCCAACCATCAACAGACTGATGATTGACTTTGGAACATATTTTTAATAGGCGGTTGTGGATTAGATCTATCAACGGATTGGGTTCGGATCAAAATTTAGATATTCAGATTTAGATTCAATTTTAATTACTGGTACCAGATCCAAACTCGAATATCCAATGGGTTTGTACTTGAGAGAAAAAGAGAGGGATCCGATCCTGCTGCCATCATTAATTATTTATGAATGTAATTCATGTTGTAAAATTTATTATATAATATTTTTTGGATGTTTATATCTTATTGCTTTTATTTATTGCATTGCATAATGATAAACGTGTCAATTGATTAGTGTACATAATCTTCAGCATTCATACAATTATATGTAATTATATGGATTAGAGAATTATGTACAATGATCAATTGATTATCCAATATGGATAGTTTAAAAATTATAGATAATTCTATAGGTAATTGCAGTAATCAAATGGTGTGCTAAAAATTTTGAATAAAATTTTGGATAGTATTTTCCTTTTGTTCTCCCTACATGAAAGAACTAAGGAGAAATGCTGTTAAAATTTCATTCGATCCCTGTAGCATATCATTTGAATACTGTAATAAACTTATAAAATTAATGTAATTTCTAAATAGGATAGGACCTATCTTTACCTATTAGTTGGTGATAGGGTGCATTTATTGCATATCTAAAAATGATATTTAATCTGAGTTTCACACATGATTTATTTGCAGTATCATTACTTTTAAAATGGATAAGAGATGGATGAAGTTTAGTAGGCTCTCACTAGAATATAAGGTTGAACTTTAAAAAATTTTTAATTATGCTATAAAAAAATTTGGGGATCATGAACTGATCCAATGTTCTTATAAAAAGTGTATGGATGGACCGTGGCTACTTCATCAAGATGTTAATGATCATCTCACTATTTATGACTTTAAAGCCGGTTATGAAATTTGTTGGAACCAACATGATGAGGGCAGACCACAAGAAGGCGATCAACCTAAAGGAGGAGTGAAATAAATGACTCGTGATATTTTTTCATTTATTGGCCATAATGATGGTGCGTCTACGTCCATGTTTGATCCTGTGATTGGTCGAATGACAAACAGTGAGGATCTGGAGAAGGTCCGCAAGTTGATGGAGGATGCTAATGTTCCGTTGTATTATGGATGTGAAAAAATGACGAAGCTTGAGTTCTTAATTCAGTTGTATCATGCGAAATGCTCCAATGGATTCAGTAATAATGGAATGAATTACATACTAGAGCTTTTGGAGGACATTCTTATGGATGATGCATAAATTTCAAAGAATAATTATAAGGCATCAAAGATTATTGAACAGCTGAGTTTTACTTATACCAAGATACATGCATGTCCCAATGATTGCATGCTCTATTGGAAGGAAGATGTCAACTGCAATAAGTGCACGAGGTGCGGTGTATCAAGATGAAAATAGAATAAAGATGGCACATCGACTCGTGTACCTCAAAAGTTGATGTGGTACTATTCTTTGATTTCGAGACTACAAAAGTTGTTTATATCGACAAAGACATCGAAGGACATGAGATGACATGAAGAGGACCGAACAAAAGATGATGCATTGACGTATCCAACCGATGGAGAGGCATGGCAGAAGTTTAATGAATTATATCCCGACTTCGCACAAGAGATACGTAATGTAAGGTTGGACTTGTCGTGCGATGGTTTCAATCCATTCAAGCATATGAATACGGTTTATAGTGTATGGCCAGTATTTATGCATGTTTATAACCTACCACTATGAATGTGTATGAAAAAATTCTTTGCTTTCATGATAGTGCTCATCCCTAGACCGATGGAGGTAGGTAATGATATTGATGTTTATTTACAGCCTCTTATTCCTAGCTGAAATAGTTATGGAGCATTTAAGGTGTTCCAACTTTTGATGCTTTGCTGAATGAGTCATTCTTCATGCGTGCAGCACTTTTGTAGATAATAAATGACTTTTCAGCCTATGTCCTAATGTCGGATTGGAGCACCAAAGATGAGCTAGCATGCTTGGTCTGTGAAAGAAACATCCGATCTAGAAGGTTGACATATCGGAGGAGCTTTAGCTATATGGGGCATCGATGTTTTCTCCATCGAAACCATCCATATAGAAGGGATGCACGCTCCTTCGATGGCACTATTGAAGAAGATGAGGCACCTGACCGGATGTCTGGGAGTGAAGTACTTAGAGAGTTGGATGGTCTCAATGTTGAATTTAGGAAAGGTGATCCGATTGATGATAAAAAAGAAAGTGTCGATCAAAGAAAGATGACACACACTTTAATTGGAGGAAAAAAAGCATATTCTTTGACTTACCATATTGGGAGACAAATTTATTGCGCCACTGCTTAGATATAATGCATATTGAAAAGAATGTGTGCGAGCTCCTTTTGGCAACAATCTTGAATATCAAGGATAAGACCAAGAATGACTTAAATTTTTGACTTGACTTGAAAGAATGGGATATTAGAAGATTACTTCATCCAGAGCCGACATGGGGAGAACAGTGGAGGCTTTCTCATACATGCTATGTTATGAATGCCTCCAAATGGTCCACATTTTTTCGTGTGTTGGAGAATATAAAAATCCCAGATGAATACTCAAGCAACATATCAAAGCATGTGAATAGTAAGGATGTCAAACTTGAAGGATTGAAGACTCATGATTATCATGTACTGATGCAGAAATTGATCTCAATAACTATTCATCGTGTGTTGCCAAAAAATATTAGAAAGACGGTTATTCATCTTTGCAACTTTTATAGAGATATTTGTGCAAAGAGGTTGCTTAAGAAAGACGTGAAAAAAATGAAGGCAAGGACGGTAACTATATTATGTGATCTAGAGAAGATATTTTCACCATCATTTTTTACGGTTATGATGCATCTCACCATGCACCTTGCGGAAGAAGTTGTACTTGGAGGTCCGGTGTTCTGTCGATAGATGTATCCTACTGAGAGAAATATTTAAACTCTAAAATCTTATATAAGAAATATAAATCATCCGAAGGAATTTATAGCAGAAGGTTATTTGGGTCAAAAGTATATGAATTTTTATACCATGTACTTAGACAAGATCGAGACACATCGTAATCAACCAATAAGGAATCAGGATGATCAGTATGAGCCAATTGAGCCTGCATTTGAGTCTATTTCACAGCCAGATGGACTTCTTACTTCATACCACCTCACTAATTTGAGCATTGAGGAAAGGGATAAGACACACCGCTACGTGCTCTTCAACTATGATGTCATTAAGCCGTACAAAAGATGAGTCACTTAGCATTATTTATTTCATAATAATTAAAAAAAAAATTTAATTATACCTAAATTTATTCTTTGTGCATGCAGCAAACACAAGAAGGTCATAAGAGTAAAATATGGTGCTCTAAGTATGCGGAAGAAAGAGAAAATACATAGCAATAAATTTTTTGAATGGTTTAAAAATCATATAAGCGACTATATATTCTTGCCCGGTATAACTTATTGAAACATGTTTACTAATTAGGTATCATTTCCTTAATTAGGTATGAAGATTGCCGCTCAGTGATGTGAGCCCTGAAGTGCATGCTCTTTCAATGAGCCCTAATCATACCGTGCATGATTATAAACAGCTCATCATTAACGACTACATGTTTAATATTCACAGCAGGTCCGTAAATATAGCAATACAAAATAGTGGCATCATGTTAAGCACCACCACTGGGTGTTATGCTAACTCGAGGGATTCGCAGTCTCGTACAGAGGATTTGAACTATTATGGCGTGGTGGAGAAGATAGTCATCTTGGACTATTATTTTAAAGAAAAGATTGTATTGATGAAGTGCGATTGATTTGACATCTTATCATAATCTGAGATGAAGACTGGTGGGTATGGTTTTACTCTCATTAACATGCAACGCCATCTCTGTACTAAAGAACCGTATATACTTGCCTCTCAAGCTAGTCAAGTCTTCTACGTTAGTGATTTCTTGGAGCCTCAATGGGATGTTGTTGTGAGGATGGTATCTAGGCATATTTTTGATGATACCGAAGTTGATGACGATGTTGGACCATGCATGCAAAGTGCTCCTCTAGGATAAAACTTATCTGATACTGTCGAGGTCCCAGACACATTTGTGAGGAGCAATGGTGATGTCTATATTATAGATGCCACTAGGCGATAACTTCAACATTCTGGTATAAAGTGAGTTAATAATTAAAGTCTAATTATTAATTTTTATTTAAATTTTTCTTTATTTCTTTCTTATTTTGGTCAAAGAGTTTTCTTTCTTCTGATCTTTGGAAGCTTAAGAAAAATGTGTGTCGTGCCGATAGACCGTGCCGTACTGGTAGGCCATATCGTATCGGCCACTAAGAGAACCTCCATCTGGTATAAATATTAGAGATTATTTATTGATACTATACTAATATTATTGTTCAACATGTTATATTGATTAATGTTCATTAACGTTGCAGATCACGATGGCACCGAAATGCCATCTAGCTTTTACCCCTACCCCTCGGCGAATTATGCATAGTTCAGCATCCGAAGAGCAGTCGGAGCATACTCCGTCCATCTCAGCACATATTTTGGAGTCACGGACTTCGAGGATATATTGGCTCGCATTTCAGCTCTGGCTCTAGCACCAGCTCCAACTCTAGCTTCAGCTCCAGCTCCGGTGATGTAGATTTAGGAGACTTTTGATGTATTTTATTTTTTAAAAAAATATTATAATAAATTTTATTTGATAATAAAATTTTAGTATTTTAGAATAATTTTTGTGTTTATTATATTTTTTTGTATTATATATCTATATTTATCAGATAAAATATATAAAAAAATAAAAATTTTAATTTTTTAATTATAAAAAGATCTACGATAGTAGTTTTATAACTGCTGCCATATCCATGCCAACCGCTGCCATAGGTCCGTGGTGCTAACGGTGCCAACCGCTGCATTAGATCTATGGCAGCGGTTAAGAAATCGCTGCTATAGATTATCTATGGCAGTGATTATGTAACCGCTGCTATAGATAACCTATGGTAGCGGTAACCACTGCCATAGGTCGATCTATTACAGCGGTTTATAAACTGCTGTAATAGACTATCTATGGCAGCGGTTCAAATAACCACTATAACAACTACTGCCATGGAGCTACGACGACGACCGCAGTGACAACAGTTAGAAAACCGCTGCAATAGCCTATGATCGCTGCCGTAGCCCTTTTTTATAGTAGTGAGTATTATAGTTCTGTCAAAAAAATTAATGAGAAAGAATTTTATTAATGCAAAATTTATCCCTCATATGCTTCATTCATCTTTTCTTGCGTTATCCTAAATCTTTAGAGGATACAAATTGATAGCCAGGATGAATAGGCAATTCCTTCTTTTCATTCATTCTTTTTCAAATTTTTTAAATTTAATTCTAAATATAATGGTTATTCATCTTTCTAACCATGTCCATCCTCTTCATGAACCCAATCAAATATAGGCCTAAAAAAAGTTTCTTAGACTCAAAAAAAATGCAAACAAATAAAAATTAAGTATTTTTTTAATGTAATTAAAATGGCCATAGCAATGCAATTAACCTCGCCTAATGTAAGAGAAATTGTATTAGTCAAGATCTTTTCTGATTGATCAGTCCTTTTTCAACATCCACGTGATATGTTGTCTGGTAAGCAGGGAACATAGTCTTTTTCTCTCTGTTTTGGCATTTTAATCAAAACAGTATGTTTGTACTTGATAAGATCATCATAAAAGATATGTTAGTAATTTAAAGTTTGTTGGTTTATTAATGATATGTAATGCAAAATTTTGTTATTAATTTTGAAATAATTCTGTATTAGATATTTGGACTAAACATAAATCCACTTAAATATGAATTCTTATCTTAGACTCCCAAATTACTCGATTTTTTGAGCAGATAAGATTTAGTTCTTATTTTTATTTCTCCCTTTTCTCTTAAAACTCAATGAACACAGCTCTGATCTGATGGTTATTCTAAGAGATACAATCTCTAATGAATGGATGGATTATGTGAGAAGAGGTATCCAATTAAAAAGTGTCCGAGCACCTATATCGAAAACAATTGAGAGAGAATAAGTTGACCGCTAAGTAAGTAAACTCAACCACACTCATCTAGCACCTACGAAGAGGATTGTATCCATATGAAACAGGACTAGAAGAGATTTCTTCATTATAATTTATTGATTTTCAATGTATTTAGATTTGAGCAATTCAAGTTCGGCCTTAATTTCTCTTTAAGATGAATTCTATTTTACTGAAAACATCTTCTACAGCTTGTCTCGAGCCAAGTAACATAAAAAATTAATTAATTTTATTCTATATATATAGAAAACTATTAATTAAATAATTAAATAAAATAATAATAAATTAAAAGATTTACAACACTTTAATGAAAAGATTTCTAACAGAGTCCACACGAGAAGCGGTGGATTATGAAATCTAATTTGCATTACTCCAAGAGGGTGCAAATTAGTTATATGAATACAAAAACTTGTAATTGAAATTCTAATTCCTCGGGGGAAAAAAAAAACTTGAAAAGAAACAGCATTTTTAATGTTTAAGAAGCGGTGCCTTTCTATGCGTGGCTAAGGCCGTGTATGTATGATTTTTCTAAATGATGGGAATCTTGTGCAACGTACCTGGATGCTTTTTTGAAGTTGGAGACGTTGGTGGGAGATAGAGAGAGAGAGAGAGAGAGAGAGAGAGAGAGGAGCACAGTGTACCTTGGTCACTCCTCTCTGGCTCCCACTTGCCTATTTTACATGGCGTTGACAATACATAAGAGGGACTGGAGAGCGTGCAGCATCCGATGAACCCCATGGATCAGAGGGAAATGTGCTAGAAAAAGGGCAAACTTTCGTCCTTTTTACTTGGATGAGTAAACTATTCCCTCTGTTCGTTCCTTTGGGCAAGCCATCGAGGTGGCTTCTCATGACCTAAGCCTTGGATTTTACGACAGTCTCAAGGGATGAGATGCCCCTCCTTGAACCCGCCACAATGAGCAGTCCAAAAAGAGCTGTGTATATATCTGACAGAGATGGTATATGGGGTGGACGACGCTGTGCGGCCTGTCATTGCTACGTCCATATCATCACCAATTAAAGATTAAAGATACGTCCAATTTGGAGCTCTACGTTTCTCTTCCGTAGTTCCTCCGCTACCGCTATTGACCGTTAAAGAGAGAGTGGTCCTCTCTCCTTCCAGATGAAATGTGTATGCATATATGTTTCTATACGGTACCCATCAAGATATTCTTGCAGCTAGCTAGCCATCTTTGTCAAACCAAATACATGTATGGCAAATGCATTTAAGGGTCTAGGTCTATTTCACTACTGGGACAAAGTCATCATCTGCCGTGCATGAATCTTGCAGCTTTCTTCTAGGTGATTAATGGAATTCTAGTTACATTATCATTCTCTATCAAATTCAATATTATTTTGAGTTATTATTCTGACTTTTAGAAATAGTGATATAGATAATTAACTGCATTTTTTTTTTTGGATAAATTAGCTATACATGGCGCCTTTATTTGTTATTTCTGATCATGTTAATGGTGGTAATGATGGTTTTTGTGCAGCAATAAAAAATCTACAATTTAGTGAAAATAGTAGATTGTTCAAAGGAGTCAGTTTTTGAAGATATGCCACCACTATCAGGGCTTGAGCTTCAACCTCTTACCAAAAAAATAAAAATAAAAATAAAAAACCTTATATAGGAGTGGTGCCGATCAGTTAAGCTAATAGCTCTTGATGTATAAATGCTAATTAGATTTCGATTTTGTTTGGCCTAGATAGAGGATAAAAATGACATGATTTGGAAAATTAATTACGCCTAACTACATAAAACACCGAGTAGGTCGCTATCAGGTTGGTGTCTTAAGTTTTTCATGGTCAAAAAAGAGGGGTGAAAAAGAACACAAAACCAGCACATGATAGCACATTACCAGAATAACATTGAGATTTCTTATAGATAATAACAAGCAAACTAAAAATCTAACATCGAATGATGGTTGGTTCCTATGTACTTGTCTAGCGTAGAAGTCATCATCATCCTCATCCACACCTCTCCTTAATATTATCAAATGTGGTAGACATGTATAGCATAAAATAAACGATATGGTGCTAGATCAATTTACAACCACACCTCCACAGGATCTCTCTATAAGGTTCACCCAAAAATAGTACAATTTTTTCTATCTATTACTAATGTACTTTTTCTCACTAACACATGATTAGATGCAAGGATTTTTAATGATAATAGTAATAGTAGTAGGCCAACATCCGATTAGATATAGGAATTTTTAATATTAGTAGTACAACCAACAATAGTAGTAATGTATTATTTTTGTTTAACAATTGATCTAGCATTTGTAGTCGTTGATAGTATTATCAGAGCTAAGCTCATGCTGATCTCATAAGGACTATCTTCAGGTTACCCATATAGAAGAATAACACCAGAGGGATACAAAGCAAGAATTCATTGTCTCCATGATAAAGGCTTTGGATGGAGAGGGATCCAAGATGGTCCTTTTGACAAAAACATGGAAAAAAACACAAGAAGACAATTACTATAAATTTTTCTCCAATCCCCTTCGCTTTCTCTTTGGATGCATTTGTATGCATCTATGTGGGAATTAATTTGTATAATATAATTATTTAGTTTCCTAATGAATTGTACATTTCTTTTGGGAGAAGAATATATCTACTCCTAGTAGGTCCAAAATCAATAATTAGTCATTCAAGTCAAATTAATATTCTCATCCTTGATCATAGTCTACACCGGTATGTAAGCATATATGAAAAAATGATGTATTTTGGTAATTGCTTGTCTATGCATCGAATGGACACAAAAAGAGATAATTTTGATCGTCCAAATATATCAAAATTTAGGATAAATCATTTAAATTAAAATCCATCTTATTGATCATGTCTACACATGTTAAAATATATAGAGATTGAAAATCAATACATTTTAATCCTTAAATTATAGTAAAATATGGTCTCATATCATTTTAACCATTTATTTTTGTTTACTTAATTAAAGCATAAGTTAATGACCACTAAAATTAATGGCATGGCCATCAGTTTTTAATTAAGCATTTTTAGTAGCAAAGATTATGATTAATGGTGCAAATCTTTTATTTGGGTTCTTTCAACTTGAGAGGAGTAGATACATTTCCTCTCAAGAGGAGTAAAATATATCTTTAACAAAATTACTAATTTATATTTGGCTTATCTTAAATAAAATATGGTATTTTGAGCTAACAATTCATGCTAGCTATCATATATTTTCTTCTCTAGGATAGTTAGCTTTAGTTGGAATCCAAAATATGGCTACCCCATAGGTCACCTTCATGATGTGACAGTTCTTTATTGGTCAAGTCTAGAAGATCAACTGTTGTCTAGCTCTAATGGGTAGATAACCAATGTAAATATAATGCATTTAACCATAGAATCCAAAGCTTTGTTTAGATCACGAATAGCTCATGTTTCAAGTTTCAAGAGGGCATTCAATTATTTAGCCAAATACCACCACTTTTTGGATGGTTAAAGATAGCTTGTCAATGCCACTTTACTTGTTCACAAAAAAAAAAAAAAAATCAAAAAGAGAAAGAAGCCACTTAACTCACTTTATTGGGTTAAAGTTTTTGCAATAGAGAATAACTTTAACCTCATTTTCATTTATTTCTCCCTATTTTTACCCTTCTTCTCTCATCTTTAATCACTTTTGTTTTTACCCTTCTTCTCTCACCTTTAATCTCTTTTTTCTGCTTTTTATTTTTATCTAGATGACTCGAGGTGGCTTGGCCACTTAGCTATCTATGTCAATGAAAACAATATTTTTTTTCGTAACTAAAAATTTAAGAGATGGATGGATAAGAAGCTATCAAATCAATATTGGTTAAGACTATCCACCCCTTCTATTTCCAGCTTCATGAATAAGAGGATAAGTGATGGCATGGGTACTGCTACAGCCAAGAGATCATGGTTTGGTACATGAGATATTGTCCGCTCTGGTCCATGGGCCTCATAATTTTGTCCTTCAAAAGACTTCTCACGTGAGAAGGATGATCTCTTCCTATATAAGTCATATTCCTTCTTGTCTCACAATCAATCTGGGACTAATGATACCTTTTCTTCATACCACAATATAGCCTCTCAGTTAAGAAGTGTGTACGGATGGGAGATGTCATCCTCCTTATTTTTACTATAGACTATATACACATGGGAGGAGCCCCATAGTTGCAGGGCTAGTCTCCTACCTAGTGCACCACTTTTACGGCCAAGGACTTATGGCTCAGCACGTGAGGTACTGTCTACTCTAGTCAATGGACTTCATGATTTTATCCTTCAAAAGGCATCTCATGTAAGAAGGATAATTCCTTCTTATATAAGTCAGAGTCTTTCCTGACTTATAATATACTAATGTGAGACTAATGATGCCCTCTTTTTTATACCACAATAGATACTGATGGTTAAGATTATATATCCATCCCATGTTTACTATCATATAACCAAATGCAACCTAAAATAATCTTTCTAGAGGAAACAACCAAGCTAGCTAGTCATGACAAATTTGCACTCATATCTAGCATCCATAAATCTCAAGAGTACTCTTGTGTGTGTGTGTATAAGTAATTTAGGAATAGTATATCACATTCAATGGCTCAGATCATATCCATCATCTAATTTAGACTTGGTTGAATCTGATTGAAGATCCATTAAAGCATGCCTAGCAAACCCTCCCCCCCCTCTACACACACATGCACATAGATAATTATATTGCAAGGCACCAATGATCACTATTGAATGTATTTGTCAAATTTCTACATGATAGACCAAACTTATTTCTCAAAGCCTATCACGGATTGCACTAAATTTAGTGGGAATAATGATGCATCAAACCTAATCATATGTCTTTCTTTAAAAGTAAATTGCAGCTCTATTATTCAATTCTTGACTATGTAGTCTATTCTAAGTAAGGATTATCTTGCAATTCTATGAGATCCGTGCGAGCGTATGTTTAATCCAACATGTGTTATGCTTCGAGGAAGCCTTGGATATTTATGTAGAGCATACGATCATAATTAAAGAACTTCTATGAGGTCCCAGATCATCACAAATTCACATAAAAATTAAGATTTTGAACATATGATTTTTAGAAATTTATTTGTCATCAATTTTAACACTAGTAATATATTAATTGTTAAAACTAGTAATTGATCTATAAGTTAGCAATTAGTCTCCTTTTTTGGAGGAGGTCTTGGTTTCAAAGCTTAGGCAATATTACTTCGAGAATTTTTCTTGGTTAATTCTCGTATCTCCTCCGGTAAAACTTATTTTTGAAATGACCGATGAGCAATTATCTTGGCATTCTGCATGAGAGATCTCTGGCTCAAATCTAAGTGGTAGGAAATCTTAATAGAAAAATTAATTATAATGCTCGATCATGTTTGAATCTTGGATCTCCCAAGTGGAAGCGGGCTAGTAAGTTTTTTCCTTTCCCTTTTTCCAAGGGGACGCCTGATGTCCCCACTAGAAAAAGCTAGCCATCTTTCTTCCCAATGGATCTAACCATATAATTAGTTACTTAATACTCCATTTCACATGATATGAACATGTTAACCAACAATAACCTCAACCATACACTCCAGCAAACTTAGACGACCAATGTCGTACCAAGTCCAGTCGATGTGCCTTAAAGCAAATAAGTTGAAGGGGTAAATGCACAGGTTCTTAAAGAAGGGTGGCCCCCCCCACAAAGAGAGAGGCTATAAATTGCAAGCAGGGAATATGGGACCTGGGCACCAGTTAGGTGGAGCTTCGCCACCCCCCCACCCGGGCAGACTCCTGTGCTTGGATCAGACGTTCTGACAAAGACTGCACGGTATCTGCTGTTTTTAGTGCGTGGGTGAGGACCACTCCCTTGTCTCAATGACGTGCCGACCAACCTAAAATGATCTCCGACTCTTCACCTGAGTCACCCAACCACTCCCCCCAAGGCCAAAATCCCCCCGCCCCCCCACTTGTTTATCCAAGCTAAAGGTAGTTTATGTTTGTAGGTCTCTCTCATCGGTTGTTTTCATGCCGTGCTAAGACCTAAAGGAGAGTTAACAAACTTCCAATACCCTCGTGAAAGAAGCTCTTGCTCTTGGTTAATAATTGTGATCGCCTACCAATGTCGATCGATGGATGCATGTCATGTGGGTGTGGTAACATAATGCAGGGTGTCGTACGTGGAAGGTTATGAGCTTGTAGTAAAGGATCCTACATGATTGACGCCAAGGACCCATGCTGATGCGCTTATAGGGACGTACGTACCTAAGAAATAGTATAAGAAAAAAAACGACGCTTTGGGTACCTCGTAGTATACCGTGTCGAGTGTGTATCTTTTGCACCGAAGAAACTTTTGCTTTTTGGTTGATAGTTGTGATCGCCAACAATTTTAGGTAGATATATATCATGTGGATGTGGTAACATAATGTAGGGTGTCGTACGTAGAAGGTTATGATCTCGAGGTAAAGGATCCTGCATGATTGACACCGAGGACGCATGCTGATGTGCTCATAGAGTACATGCAGTTTTTAGGGGCTACATGGATACACATGCTATCATGACATCACATGCATGTGTGACGTACATAAGAAGTAGTATAAAGGAAAATGTTTTGCGTACCCAATTGTATACCGTATCGGAGTTTATTTTTTGAGGGAGAAAAAAAAAAAAAGAAAAAATCATCTTCCTCCACACAAATCCGCTATTGGAATCTTAAAGCACTCAAAACTATATTATTTATTTATGTAAACTGCAAAGTGATTGGTAGATGATCCAATGATGGATTCGTACAAAAAAAAAAAAAAAAAGTGAATCCTCCTTTTGCACAAAAGTATACCCTGACGGTAGCATACCTAACACATCATTTTTTTTTGAGCCATCAGAGATGAGATAAGATGGATAATAAAGTTCTTCATGAACAACCTCTCTCTCTATAGCACAAAATTTGGTTTGGTCCTCATTTGGAGAGTACTGAGGGATGGATATACGAAACAATACTCATGAAGTAATGATTGTGACATCCAATTTGATTAAAACCCCATTTTTGCTACATGAATAAGATTGGATGTTATTATCAAGAAATGAAATTGAACGCTAAATATGATATAATATTTACGTAGTCCAGCCTATAGCTTGGCTACCTTGAACCATCTATTTATAGGCCTAATACTACACTTGATTTGGAAGGGAAGAATATTATTCTCTAGGATCATACTCGAAATAGAAATTCACATAGGATAAGCTGATAGAGCGAATCAATAATCTCTATTCCTTGGAAGGAAAGCTGGTAAAGTAAATTTTCTTTATAGAAGGAAAGCTAGTAAGGCAGACCAATCAAATCTTTCTGATTTGTGGCAATTGTTCTTCATGTTATAGAAACTAGAGGTGACAAATTATTTGTTAGATCTGTCAAAGAATGTTAACCAATCTCCAAAAAAAATTGTTAAGGATTTTCATCACAGTTTTCAAATATTCTCAAGAGATATATAAAAATTCTTTGCTTCAAAAGACAAATATCTATTGTTCCTGGTCCTCGAGAGCTCGAGTTTGAACCATTTGGGATATTTATTTAATATATGAGAATATTGACGACCGACGGAAGGGTGAACCACACGAAGAAATGGGTAGAATTTGATGGATGGTAAACATTATAATATTTTACTTACCAAAAAAAACAATATGATATTTTAGTTATATATTGGAACAGATGCATACTAACATGGTACTTCTCCAAAAGATACTTTGCAAGTGTTGCGTTTGGAGGGGAAAAAAAGAACCCCCAGATCTTATATACTTGGTTCACAAATTATCTGGTTTGTGTTCAAATAGTTAGTTGTTCTTCCCTTCCTAAAGAGTTAATTTCATTTCTTACTAAAAAAAAATAATTTCATTTTGCATATATTTATGAATCATACATGCGCACATATAGAATTGCATGCACAATATTAATTTTTTAAGTAAAATGTCTCTCTACACATTTTTCTATGTCAAAGCGACAAGGCTAGAATTTTTAGCGCATATTATCATGTCATTCATGATCTAGCAAATTAATAACTACAGAACAAAGAATTGAGAACATGATATTTGACTATGGCAAAGTGTTTTCTTCCATGCATGCAGCTACGCACATGTTTTTTTCCTAATGGAAGAAGTTGGAGCTTCAATGCTTAAAGTCATTCCTTTGCATCAAATCTTAAGCACAAATCACAAAGTGTACAGCGTGTAGGTGTTTGCACGCACACTTGTGCATGTTATTTTCTTTCTTTTCTCAAAGAACAAAATTTGAGGTCCAATTCTTAGATTTGTTCATTGACATCGGGCTTTATTGAGCACAAATCACAATGTCCATGTCTTAATTGTTTTATGTATAATCAATAAGAAACTGCTTAATTAGGTTGGTTTTAGTGCTTTCAGATGTCAATGCTAAGTTAATCAATATGAAGCCTTTTTGGTTGGGACAAAAAAAACAAGTCCAAGATAAATGATGGCATATTTAGTTGGGAAGAGTACTTGGACTTTAGAATAGGAATGAAAATGAGTTATTTTCATTCTAATCATTTGATTGGAGGTGTTTCATTCCTTTTCCAATTCCAAAAGAGAATGGAAATACCATAATCTTCTAAAACCCATTCCCTGCTCTTTCTAGATTCAAATTTTATTTCGATTCCGATTTTGATTATGAACCCAATATATTAGAAAATATGACCTCTTTGATTCCTATTCCATTCCATTCCGATTCCGATTTTAATTCGGATCGTGAACTAAATGCGCCCTAAGTGTAAACCATATAATGGAATCAGTGAATTGATCTGGTACAGTTTGGTTAATGCTTATTCATTATGATAGATGGAATCCTTCGGAGAACTCTGCTAACACACACCAACAAACTCTTATAGGAGTAATAATAACGTACATATTATTATGCAATAATGGAGACCAACCAAACTTTTTATTGGCTATTGCAATAATTTTAATGGCTATTATTTATTTGCCCTGTCCTATATTCCTATGGGGTTTGAAATCCTTACATTAAGATAATAACTACTATAATAACCATGAGAATAGTATTATAATAAAAAAGTGTAGGACAATGATGAAAGAATACCATCGTTTTTGTCCAAATATATCTTTAACTTTAGGATGCAAATTTTTTTAAAAAATATTATAAAAATAATTTGAAAAATGTTAATCTTTATTAATAGTGCAAATGTTAATAGAATTAATATTTTCAAAATTATTTGTGTTAATAGCATAAATATAAATTATGTAGGGGCTAGTGCTTGTCTAATAGTATAGACTTAGGCCAGTAATTGTAGTGGCCAATGACCAAGTCCCCAAACAAACATTTTGTACAGAAAATGTCAAAAGTTAGGTTTGTTCTCAATCTACGCCTATGATTCTGGAATATTGGCACATTTTTGTATTCATTACAAATATCAAATAGTTACTAATTTTTGTTATATAATTATATTACAATAGATTCACAAAAAGTAATAACTAATGTAAATTAAGGATACCCTTTGAAACCATTATCATGACCTATACAATGTTGCAATCATTCCAATCAATTTTTTCATTAAAAGTATTATTACCTTATAATGATCACTACGAAAATTATTATTGGCTATTATAACAATCATGAGGGATACTGTTTACTCTGAGTATTAAGAATAGCACTAATAAACAATAATGAAAGAATAACGATCGCTATTCACTAATTAATAAAAAAATATTTTTTTTCACATAATGTTTTTTTGGGATAAAACTGATATCAATATTTTATTATTTTATGGACAAAAATTACTCAAATGTTAAATAATACTTATTATTTTTATTATACTATGGTTGTTAAAATATAGTAGCAGTTAAATAATGAATATTTTTGAAATATCCACCACATAAAATCCGTTCAATGCATTCTCTCCAAAGCAGTTGTAACAGCGCCAGGATAAATAGCATTTATTTATCTCTCAACCGTTCCTTTCCAATCACAACCTTCAACACTGTGAGTACGGATAGCACCACCACCTTATTTCCAACGCATGCGAGAGCGCGCGCCCGACAAAAAAAAAGAAAAAAAAAGAAAAAAAAAAAGAAAAAAGACTCAAGGCATCAACCCGCCAATTGAGCCAAGAGCATTCATTAATTATGATGACGTCAGCAGGGCTTGTACTAGTGACGACATCGCGTCGGATCACATCTTTCGGTGAGCGCCACGTGGCATAAATTATTGGGGGATTGATGTCCCATGGATAGAAAGCGTAGTTGTTGACGTAAATTTATTTATTTGCCTCACAATCCCTCCAATTTTATGGAACCCACCTCTCTCTCGCTCGTCCCTTCCCCCAAAAAGTCCATATCCCTGGATCACATGCCTCCGTTTTTCCACCCCTTTCCCCTTCCACGAAACCACCCAATCCTCCACCTCGGAATCCCTCTAAGCCTTTAAAAAAAGTAAAAAACCGCTCCCTCTTTGTGGTTTTCCCCCCCTGTATAGCTAGCTACAAAGAAAACCGCCTCCACCTCATTCATTTCCCTCCCTCCCCACTTGTTCTTTGCTTGCTCCCTTTGGCTCGCCCTCTCGCAGATGGAGAAGTTAAGTGTCCACCAAAAGAACACCAAGCAAGCCAAGGCCAAGAAGAAGCCCATCAAGGTGGTCTACATCTCCAACCCCATGAAGGTCAAGGCTAGCGCCTCCGAGTTCCGCGACCTCGTCCAGGAGCTCACCGGCCGGGACTCCAACGTCGCCGACCTCTCCAGGCTCCCCGCCGTCGAGGAAAGCGGCGACCCCCCTCCCGCCGCCCCTGAGTCAAGCACTGGGCCGCCCACCCTGCCCAACCCTGCCACCAATCGAAGCTCGAATCCATGCGATAACGCGCTGAAGAGCGTCTCAGGCTCGGATCCATATGACGTGTTCGACGAGGCCTTCAACCCCCAGATGCTGGAGAATCTTCCGGGCTTCTCCCCGTCGCCTCTATACTACGAGCCTCAGACTCACGGCTTCCGCGATGACTACGATGCGTCGTGAGGCGCGCGAGGTTAATAATTAATTAATTTCTTAAGGTTTGAGTGGCACGAGATTAATGATCTCTTGGTATATAACTATGTTTGTGATGGTGTTTATAAGTACATCGATCGTAATTTTATTATTTGATGCACTACAAATAAGAAATTTCGAAAAACTTGTGATTTGTTTGGGATCGAGTGTTACCAGGTGATCTCCATGTTACTCGAGTTGGGGGGGCTTGAGATGGTGAGGGAGACGACCATGGATTTGAGGATAGTTAGCATGAATAAGACAGCATAAAGTGATAGTTACCTCTTGTGGACCTATATGCTTTTCTCTCTCTCTCTCGAGGTTTCCGTCTGTCCTTCATCTTGATCATTGTCAAGACGAGTATATCCTTTCCAAACCTTCCACCACCACATATGATTGTTGAAAGTAAAGGCATCCTCCATGGGATCCAATTTCATCCTGAAAGATGAACAGTAGTTCTCTCTCTCTCGCGTAAACGTGCACCAAAAGGCAACAGATGCATGGTTGATGTGAGACTGGTGAGGCTGTGGTCATCTGAGTTGAGCTGGCCTAAGCATGAAGATTTGGTTGAGATTTACATATAGATGTATCGATTGATCACTAATACAACATCCAATTATGTGGTGAATAAAAAATCAGAAACCTTTCTAGCTTCTTCTGAAAACTTAGATCTCAAAAGCATGCAAGGATCTGGATCCTTCTTATTGGCTATCGTATGTGACTATTTTGTTTGTAGCATTTCTTTTTTCAGTACATGTTGCGGTGGTTCGAACCTTAAATTAACTTCTCTCTAGTCTGTGTGCACCCCCAGGGTGCTACTACTTTGGGTGATAGTTATAGTTATACGTACTAATTGTTATAACATGTCATGCATCCGATTATGTGGAATGTAGTTGAAAGCTGATTATATATACAGATTGTTGGGTAGTATAATGAAGTAATTTCTCAAAAAGTCTTTGCAATGGATGCATTATTGCACATTTATTGTGCTGGCTAGTTTTTAGTTAATTCTTGAGTTCGCTTAAAATTAAATGTTCAGTTCTTAAAGCTTTTCTAAAGTTTTTTTATGCACTTAAAACATACTGAATATATCCACTGCTATTGGTCTGTAGTTAATATTTTTCAAAGAATACCCTTTAGTTATTTGTTGTGTATGTGCATCCTTATATTCTTTTTTGGGAGAACGATGATGCATCTTTAAGTAAAAACTAACCTGTATATATGTTCATTAGGTGCTAAAATTACTTGGGCATGCAAACAAGTTACATGGATCATTTATTGACTAGAATGGTGAGCCCTTAAGTTACGAGAGCATGTAGAACTTGGAGCTTACTACTTAATTACATAGCTTTCCTTTTGAGGGAACTCAATTCTCATATTGTTGAACTAGAATTAATTGAAGAAGGCAGGTAAGTTCTGTTCTTTTGATGAAGTGATCAGATAATGTCCTTGTCTTAATTATCGCCTGCATTATTCAGCACATCATGACATCTCTTTATACGGAGCTGAACAGGCACGAACCCCAAAGCCTTACTGGTTTTGTCTCCCTGAACTAAATCTTGAGTAGTGCTAATTAAGTACAACAAATTAAGGAAACACTAAGCAAAACTGACTTGCATTATAGTTCGATCTCTTCATGACAAGTGACTTGATGTGTTTTTATTATTGCAGAGCAGCTCTTCATGTTAAATAGATCATATTTTGCACTTTGATACTCTTTCTAATTCCTCTCAAAGAGAGATATAAGATAACTTCAAATTCTTTAGGATCTAGCTACTAGAAGGCATGCCTTGGAGATAGACCAAGATCCACTAAAGAACTCACATTTTATTTGTTTTTGCTGAGATTGCACTAAGGATATTTCTGATAAATTGATGAAAGTTTATTATTTTTGCATTTTTTTATAAAAATTAGGAGTTAATTTTCTTTTGCTGGTAAGATATTATACAAGATTTTTTTTCTTTTTCCCTTTCTTTTTTTTTTCCCCTTTGTCTTTCTGAAGAAACCATCCAAGAGGAATTAATAGCGTGTTTCATAGGTTCCTATACAGGAAATTCGACGTACAATATCCAAATCTAGTCCAGAAATGGAGTTATCAGTATTTAGGAGAAGCAACTGAGATAATTCACAGGTACGTACGGTGGGAGTGGGAGACAGGTAAAGGGAGTTTGCATGACTGACATGATATCTCTTCTCCTTCGTTTATCTATACTTAGTAAAGTTGCACGGCTTTTTCCTTTATGGGAGTTTGGGTTTGCGTTTTTCAAACCAAGATCAATGGGTTAATCTTACGTGCATAAACGCAGAAGATATATGTATGTCTTGATGGCTAAATATGCTTTAATTCATTTTTTTCACTTTCTGAAAAGAAAATTCTCTCTCTCTCTCTCTCTCTCTCTCTCTCTCTCTCTCTCTCTCCGCGCGCGCGCGTGCGTGTGTGTGTGTGTTGGGGGGTGGGTGGGTGCGTGAAAGGGAGATGCGTTTTGTCACAATCATCAGAAAAGAAAGTTTTAACAACCTTTAGTCATGCGGGCGTGGGTATATGCGTTACAGAATTATCTCTTTGCAGTTCCTGATAACCGTGTTGCAAAAGGGACTCCACAGGAGACACTGATGAAGCTTTTGCTGGTGGCCAAGTCTGGGAGGAAGCTAGAAGCATGTAGAATTTAAAGGATTTTTGAGACTTGAGCTATTTGGGCACCAGAATATTTATACATGCTAGCTAAAATAGTCAGTTCCAGTTCAACTACACTTCCAGCATGATAGTACGGAAGATCGCCCCTTTCAGTATGAATTCTGAAATAGTGGCTTGTCCTACTCTAGGAGCTCAACTGGTTTTAATACAGTTAATTGCCTTGGCCGAAACTGAAACCACCATACGTAGAGGTCCAACAACCAATAGATGCAGGGGAAAAACGAGGACTTATCTGTTGGTAATCCACTCCACTTCGTGTACCACCTACTTCAATCATGCGATATATTGTGATGATAATAGAAAGTCCACACAAATCTACATATTGGTGAAGTTCATAACAATTAAGGGTGTCGGAAATTATGGTGTCCAAGTCCAGTTTGAGCGAGCCATGGTTCATGTGGGAGTTTTCTTTCTTTCTTTCTTTCTTTCTTTTTGGATGAAAAGGGTGGCTGACCATCCGGAAAGGATTACAATTCCTTGAGTCGTGTTGACCATGTTGGGAAGAAAAGTTGGCACAGGGATCGTGGGTGTAATTCCGTCTTGGTGTGTACGTAGGTCGATAACTGGCTGTCATCCCTGAGGGTTCACATGGAAGTTGTCAAGTGGTGATAGCTATTTGGTGTAGTTATCACAACTCCCACAAACTCTCTCCAGATTAGAAATGGGAGAACTAAAGGGAGAGACTTCTCCTTCTTTCTCTCTCTCTCTCCCTTTGCCATTTCGTGAATATCCAAAAGACTCGTGTTATGGGAAAGAGTTTCCATTTCAAATGTAAATGGATTTCTGACCTTGAATTCGTTCTACAACAGAGAGGATGTTCAAGGATACAATGAGAAGTACCCAAAACATGAAATTTTATAGCCAAAGAAAGGTCCTGGGAATATTGATCACACGCTTTCTTGAGGTAAATGTTACCGATCGTCCTTTCATCAGTTGGATATTTTTTATTTCTTTCAAAGGGAAAAGTGGTGATGCAAAAATTTTGTGTAATATTTAAACAGTTAAGTCTACTTAATTACACTCTAGTATGATCTTTTTCAGTAAAATATTTACACTCTGGAAATTTGAGACTAGGATTTAAAAATGAGAAAGATGATGTGGCTTTAAGGTAATAAATGAAGCATTCAGGCTATCTAATATTTTGTGCAGTTTCATATGTTTCAATCCCACTCTGTACATATCCTTAGCAGTTCCCAATCTGAATGGACTGAATGGCACTTTCCCCCCAGTTTTCAATTTTTTCATTCATTTCTTGCTGTAAATTTTATGTTGTCTTCAGGAGCGGTATGTTTATCACCTTCTTAATTTTTAGCTGATTTGTCTCACTGGCACTGCATAAAATTACTCGATTGCTCTTGTTTTTATCGAGTAGACCAACTTAATCATATAAGTGCATTTTATGATTGAGGCTGCATTTTAATGGGTAAGGCTATAGATGACTTTCAAGCTAGTCAGGCAGCTTTTCTCCTGCATTAAGAAATGAAGGAAAACGGCCTGAGGTAGAGTTCATGCTCTCTTTTTCCATTTCTTTCCAGTCTCTTGTTTCCATTTGCTCTTGACATTCTTGGGATCTTTGGATTTCCTTCTTTTTATGGAGATAATATGGCTTTTCTTCCTTTTATTTCTTTTTGAGAATACTTCTTTTTTTGTATTTCTCTTATCTAAATGAACTTTGGTAGATCCTCCTTTACTTATCTCAACAAAAATTATAGAAAGTAAACAAAGAGAAGATTCATCCTTTTTTTGTTGGAAAATTGGATATTAAATCGATCTAAAATAATTGGGAATCCGCAAAAAGTAAAAATAAAAAATAAAAAGTTTAGTAGGAATATCTAATAAAGTTGTCCAAAGTGTAGATCCCCATCCTTCAAGATACCAAGTAGAGGTGTAAGTGGATTGGAGAAAATCCAAAATTCAAATCGATCCAAACCAAACTAGAGCATTGGATCAGATTTTTAGATTTTGGTTTGGATTCGGAGTTAATTTTTAAAAATTTTAGATTTTAAACATAGATTTAGATTTAATATTATAAAATTCAAATCCAATCCAAAATCCAAACTATCAGTCCAACCCAAATCCAATCCATTCTTCTAGTTTGGACTTTTGGATTATATATATATATATATATATATATATATATATATATATATATATATATATATATATATATATATATATATGTATGTATGTATGTATGTATGTATGTATGTATGTATGTATGTATGTATGTATGTGTATGTGAGGGAGTGCGCGCGCGTGTGTTTCAAATTTAGTTTTTTTAAAATATTATGAAATTTATTATATTTAGTGATATATCTTTTTTTGAAAATATAATTATTATGTTTTTGATATGATGCTATTATAATACGACTTGTAAAGAGCTTTAGTATTGAAATTTATATTTTATATTTTTTATTTATTACTATTATAATATTAGTTGTTAGATGTAGGACGATATTGTAGAGTACCTATAAGTAGTATATGTATCGAATTCATATAATTTACTTTTGAATTATGATTCAAATTGCAGTCTAACGTATGTAAAAGTCCAAAAATTCAGTCCAATCCAATCCAAATTTTTTGGATTGGATTGGATTGGACTAGTGGAGTATTTAGTTCGATTTTGGAGCTAAGTTTTCAAGTCCAAAATATTTTGGATTGGAGTTGGATTTAGGTATAATCCAATCTAATTCAGTCCATTTACATCCCTAATAACCAAGCTATTTGAGTAGTAAAACTTTATGGTGAACTTTCCATTTAATTATTTTATTTGTGTTGAGAGAACTCATCATTTTGTTAATCTCGAATGCTTTCAATTCCACGCAAAGGCCAAATATAACATCCGCTTATTTTTCTAAATATAAAATCATTCCCTTGTGCACAGGTTGGATCCAACCTATTGGGATTATGGGAAGGGACTAAGAAAATCCTTTATCATGAACTGAAACAAGCAATCCATCGGATCAACTTGGCTCTGAAAGTTGACCAACTTTTATGCCTAAATCTGGGCATATGGTACTCAAACCTACCCAAAGCTTGAAGTTTTCACTAAAACTTCTGTACTTGTTTGCCGAATAAGCCAAAATATTTGGTTGACAAACATGTAAAGCACTTTGTTTACCAAAAAAAAAAAAAAATGTAAAGCACTCGCAAATTACTGAGAGGCCTAGAGGATAAATGGTCTTACAATTTTCTGTAAGACAATTATGAGTTATCCACTTCTTGGAATCTAATTAAAAGGGACAACCTCCAAATATAAAGTTTCCAAGTTTTGGTCTCATCCTAAACCTCAACTGCTTTGGCTTCATCCTGAGGCAATTTTGATTAAAAAATAGAAAAGATGTCAGTTCGTAGCCACGTGATAAACATTTCGATCCACTGATACTGGATTGTTTGTCATAAAGTTGATGCAAAATTAACAACCATCATGACATAAGTTTCTACTATCAAATCATCTGATTTAAATTAAAGCCGACAGAGAATACTGATTAAGTTGAAATTAGACCACCCGTGTGCATCCAAGATAATAATTAAACCAAGGGTTTAATTAGCTAGGAAGCTAGCCAGTGATGTACACTACAAACATGACCTTGAATGGGAGGCTTCAGGTACTAAGCCATCAATTTTAGAAACCGGACCCCACCCCCCCCGCCGGAAATTAAAAGAAAATCTCCATTCTTGGTTGGAATTTCTAGTGGGTAGGTTAGATTACTTTCAGTTTAACGTTTTCATATAAATGATTTAGGCCCCATTGGAGATTACTGTTAGTAGTTGAGTTTTTAGAAATTTTAGAAGTAGAGATTTTGCAAAAAGCCGTTTATCATTTGATAACTATATTTCTAAAATACCTTAAAACTTTAATATGTATTTGGTAATCAAATTGAGAAAATATTTTTGATATGACAAAATGTAATAAAAGGCATTGCAAAATATTATATAACAAAGTATAATACAATGTAATATTATATATTATTACACATTAAAATAGTATTACATAGTATAATATTATTATAATTTGATATTGGATATTTTAGCATAATAGTATAACATAATATGATAAAATAAAATATAATACACTAATATCATGTTGTAGTGTATTATTATATAATAATTAAAGTACTATAATAATTGTATGATATTTATAATATCATAATATGATATGATATAAGATGTAATTATGGGATTGGTTCATGAATTTGGTAATCATGAAAATTTTAATTATTCAAGCCAAAAAAGCTTTCTGACATATGTTAGACAATACTTTTAGGGAGAACCTTAAAAAAAGGATATCTCTTTCTAAATATAAAGATACTTTTAGCTTTCTAGAAAAGTCAAATAGGTTTGAAACTTTGTTGTCACGATGCAATTTAAAAGTCCTTTTGCATGGCTAGAAAGTATTTTCTGGCTCCCAAAAGCTTTGCTAAGTGGGATCTTCTCATTATCTTGATAATAGTATTATCATTATAATTATGTTAATTAAATCAAAAATAACCTATAATAAATTTGTACTCTTGAATGAGCAGTATCAAGGAAATCATAAGCCACAAAATTCTATATTTGGCATCTAATATAACCCAATAGTTGTATAAATATATATCACAAATCATCATGTATGATCATAAATCTATCATAAATATCACATGTAAGTTCATACAACTTATCATTTATATTTCATTAATATATTTCAAATTAATCATTATTTTTTGTTTGGACTTGTAATAACCCTCCTCTTCCAAAAAAAATGAAACCTCATGCGTTGTGCGTGTGAGGCAAGGGACGGAAGACCCTCGATGGGAGTTTTCCCTTTCTTCTCCATTTTCGACTAGGAGAAGGGATCCTAGGATAGTTAAATCCTAGGATCCACAGGATCTTTTCCCTTCGAGCCATCTCACCTCGGATTTCCTTCCATTGCCAGTGAGAAAAGAAATTTTTCTTTGATTTTTCCACTGAAGTCTTTAGACATTTCTTTCCAACAAATCGACCGTTTGGTCTCACCAGAGCAAAGATAAGGCTAATGTCCATCCTTTTTCTTTCTTCCGATCAGTAGAGGGATCATCATTGTTGGATTTTTGGAAGGCAAGGGGTTGGATTTGAATGGAACAATGCCATCTCCTGTTTCCTTCTCCCATCAAGCCGACTATCGTGTTGGTTGTGGTCTGTGCTTAGGTGGCCGAAGGTTGGCCTATCATCCAGCTTGCCAGAGTCAAGATGGGGGATGGTCACCGCCGTTGTCAAGTGGTCGCCGTTGTGGGCTAGGATCAAGGAGGGGGCGTTGGTTGCCTACTTTATTTCCTTTCAAGAGAAAGAAAAAAAATAAGAGAAAGAGAAAATAGAAAAAATAAATCAAAAAAAGTAGAAAAACAAAAAAGATAGAAAGAAAGAGAGCCTTTTCTCTCTCTTCTTTTTTCCTCTTGCTCAGCTTCTTTTCTCTCTATTTTCTCTCTAGAAATTTCTCTCTCTACTTTCTCTCAAGATTTTCTCTCTCTAAACTTCTCCTCTCTCTTTAGAAATTTTCTCTCTTTGAGTCATATGGCCTAGTGGAGGGTTCAGGTACTTAGACAAACTCAGATCTTAATTAATCCTAGGAGGAGTCCTGAATTTATGAATTATGATCATTTATCCATAATTTTTTCATATATAATTTTTATATTTGATCTTGATCATGTAGATGTATGATTGTTTGCATAAGATGTCAAGCGAAACACCTTGCTTTTGAGTCTATAGATCCAGTGGAACATCGATTTATGTGTTGAGTTAATCATCGGTAGAGGTAAAAATTCTTCAACATGATCACCGACATATTTATAAAAATTTATCTATATAATTGATGTATATTTTATATCTATTAATATGTATATCATATACTAAACTGATATTACTTAAATCATGTTAATTGATGCTTAATGATTGTTGAGTAAGAAAAATATGATTTAATATAATTAATGGGATGGACGGCATCTAGGCTAGCTAGTTATGCAAGAAATATTGTGTATACACCGAGTCAGTCTTGGACTGGGATACAACTTGGCCTACTACGGACTGGAGCATGACTGTAACTAATCTAATATCAAAAATTAGATAATAATTTTAATAATATAGATGAGGCATGGCCAGTATTTGAATTATTCGGCCATGCAAGAAACGTGATATGCATGCTAAGCCAGCCTCGGGTTCAGGTGTAGCGTGTGTTTGGCTTACTACAAGCTGGAGAATGTTTAATTAATCTAATACCAGAATGATAAACATAAAACATGAAAAAAAAAAGACATATAGACTAATCGATCATGTGTGAAACATGACGTATGTTTTGGCTTGCCACGGGCTGAAGTATGATTGTGACTAATTTCAGTGCTGAAGATAAATCAAGATGATGAACTATATTTAATTGATGGATATTTGGACTAGCCAGCATGTGTAAAATATGGTATTATGATGTCAATCATGGGCTGAGATATGGTTGCCAGCCATGGACGAAAATATGGTGGCCTACTACGGGCTGGAGCGTGAGCGGATCTAGTCCAGTATTAGAATGATAATGTTGTTTGGATCAAAATTATGTTAATCAATAAATGCTAAGTAATTAATATTGATTAGAATTATTGATTAATGACATGTGATGTATTTAATATAATTGAATATGATGATATTATTCAATTATCATATTTATGATGTATGAATCTAATTATTTTTTTTATCAATTATATATATTTATTAAAAAATACTTTATATTTATATTGGTATGAGTGTGAAAATTCTTACTGGATTGTAAAGCTCACAACCCTTCTTTATCTTCTTTTTCAAATTTATAGGATGCTTAGTTTTGGTTGGATTGGACGTCGAGTTTGAGTGATGAAGTCTTTAGTTAGTTAGTTAATTAGTTATTTTTTATATCAAATAAATATTTAAATTTTATGAATAATAATGGATTTATTTGATTTGATAAATATAATTAAAATTTTATAATTCTTTCAGTACTCTAGTGGACTTTTTATTTAAATCTTGCATATTCTTTAGGATTTGCCTTAGAGAGTATGTGGCCATCACGTATCCAATCTGAATGCTGGGTTTGGGGTGTGATAGAATAGTATCAGAGCTTAGATTTAATATCACTAAGATCTATGGCATGAGTGATATCGAAGCTTAAGGTTATAGTTATCCAAAATTATGATTTAAGTGATGCTTGAACTTAAGGTAATGATCTATAGGAATTGTAAGTTAAGAGCTACTTGAGCATATGATTATGATTACTAAGGATGTGATAGAGATAATTCATAGGATTTGGATTTCAATGGATAATTTGTATCTTGGATTATAATTTGAAAGGTTGATAAATTATTATCTCATTATTTTGGAAGTTATTTAGCAAACTCAACATATTTAGTAGATTTAGATCAAAATGCGCAGCAATAGCATGATGATTTAAATAATTTAAATTGATTGAAAATTTTGATTTCAATGATAGAGGATTCGAATTTTTTTTCTCAACTAGAGGTAGGAGGTCAATGATGGGATAGAAATTTGGTTCACTTAAGGTTATCGACTTTGCAGTATGCTAATTTCGAGGATGAAATTATTTTAAGAGGAAAGAATGTAATAAATACAAAAAAAAAAATCTCACGCGCTGTGCGCATGAGGCAAGAGATGGAAGACTCTCGATGCGAGTCTTCCCTCTCTTCTCTATTTTCGACTAAAAAGGATCTTTTTTCTCCGAGCCATCGCACCTTAGATTTTCTTCCATCACCGATGAGAAAAGGGATTTTTTTAAATTTTTCATAGAAGTCTTTGGGGATTTCTTTCCGATAAATCGATCGTTTGGTCTCATTGGAGCAAAGAAAAGGCTAATGTCCACCCTTTACCTTTCTTCTGGTCAGTAGAGGGATCACCATTGTTGGGTTTAGGCCAGCGAGGGGCTGGGTTTGAATAGAACAAGGCCATCCCCTATTTCCTTCTTCCATCAAATTGGTCATCGTGTCGGATGTGGTCTATGCTTGGATGGTCGAAAGTTGGCCTGTCGTCCGGCTTACCAGAGTCATGGTAGGGGATGGTCGCCACCACCGTCAAGTGGTCACGGCTATGGGCTGGGATCAAGAAGGGGACATCAGTTGCCTCCTCTATTTTCTTTCAAGAGAAAGAAAAAAGATAAAGAGAAAACTAAAAAAATAAATAAAAAAGAAGAAATAGAGAAAAGATAAAAATAGAGAGAGAGCACCTTTTCTCTCTCTTCCCTCTTGCTCAGCACTTTTTTCTAAAAATTTCTCTCTACTTTTTTTCTAGATTTTCTCTCTCTAAACTTCTCCTCTCTCTTTAAGAATTTTCTCTCTCTATGAGTCATATGGCCTAGTGGAGGGTCCAAGTACCTAGACAAACTTAGATCTTGGTTGATCCTAGGAGGAGTTCTGGATTTATGAATTAGGATCGTTTATCCATAATTTCTCTGCATGATTTTAATATTTGATCTTAATTATGTAGAGGTGTGATTGTTTGTATAAGATATCAAGCAGAACACCTTGCTTTTGAGTCTGTAGATCTAGAGGATCATCAATTTCTATGCTAAGTTAATCACCGATAGAGATAAGGATTCTTTAACATGATCACTGATATGTTTATAAAAATTTATTTATATAATTGATGTATATTTTATATCTATTGAAATATGTAATATATGCTGCACTGATATTGCTTAAATTATGTTAATTGATGCTTAATGATTGTTGAGTAAAAAAAATATGATTTAATATAATTAATAGGATGGGTGACATCTAGGCTAGCCCAGTCATACAAGAAACATGGTATATATGCCAAGTCAGTCTTGGACTGGGGTGCGACTAGAGCATGACTGTAACTAATCTAATATTAAAAATTAGATTATGATTTTAATAATATGGATGGCCATGGGCGGTGTTTAGATTGTTCAGCCATGCAAAAAACATGGTGTGTATGTTGGGCTAGCCTCGGGCTGGGGTGCAGTATTTGGTCTGCCACAGGTTGGAGTATGGTTATAATTAATCCAATGCTAGAAAGATAAACATAAAACATGAAAAAGGAGAGCATGTGAACTAGTCGGCTATTTATGAAATATGGCGTATGTTTTAACTTACCATGGGCTAGAGCATGGTTGTGACTAAGTTTAGTGCTGAAGTCAAATCAAGATGACGAACTGTATTTAATTGATGGATATCTAGACTAGCCGGCATGTGTGAAATATGATATTGTGATGTCAACCACGGGCTGAGATATGATTGTCGGCCATGGATGGAAAACGTGGTGGCCTACCACGAGCTGGAGCATGAGTGGATTTAATCTAGTATTTGAGTGACAATGTTGTTTGGATCAGAATTATATTAATCAGTAAATATTAAGTAATTAATATTGATTAAAATTATTAATTTATGATATGTGATGTATTTAATAGAATTGAATATGATGATATTATCTAATTATCATATTTATGATATATGAATCGATTATTTTTTTATCAGTTATATATATTTGTTAAAAAATATTTAATATTCATGCTAGTATGAGTGTGAAAATTCTTACTCGACTGTAAAGCGTACAACCTTTTCTTTCTTTCTTTTTAGATTTATAGGATGCTTAGTTTCAATTGGGTTGGGCGTGGTGTTCGAGCGATGGAGTCTTTAGTTAGTTAGTTAATTAATTATTTATGATACTAAATAATTATTTAAATTTTATGAATAAAGATGAATTTATTTAATTTTATAAATATGATTGAAATTTTATAATTTTTTTGGTATTCTAGTGGACTCATTATTTAGGTCTTGCATATTCTTTAGAATTTGTCCTAGAGAGTATGCGGCCATCACATATTTGACCCAGGCATTGGGTTCGGGGCACGATAGGACTAATCATGATTATGCTTTCGTCTTTGACCAGCAAACTATAAACCATACTTCAATCCATAGTGGCAATTCATAATATTCATGCTTTTGTACATGGTAACAAATCAAGATTTCTATACTTCAACTTGCAGTGGCAAACTAGAATGTCATAATTCGACTCATGGCTAGAAATCCAAGATATTACAATTCGATCCATGACTGGCAATTTATATCATAGCTAGTTCAAATCTTCTTACATAATCAATACACCATTCAATAATTTTGGATTATGCTTCTTGCACGATTTCAAATGTTTGATATTTTATCCTCAACATCCAAAATATTCAACATATGATAGAAATATAATAAGAAATAACATATTCAACGTTAAACCAAAAATCATCATGCATAATACATACATACATACATACATACATACATATATATATATACACATACATACACACACATGCACATGCACACGTACACATGTGATTATGTAAAGGGACCCTTACCTCTACCAATCTTAGATTCAGGTATAGCTATCAATTAATTCCTTGATCTATAAACTCGAGATCAAGATATTCCACTTGATACCTTCTTATTGATAATTACTTTTATATATAATCATGATCAATCATAAATTATTATGAATGGTGAATATTATGAAAAATATATAAACATTATATATAGGCGTAAGACCTCTCTCCTAGGTTAATTAACCAATTGATCCAAATTTATCTAAATATTTGGACCCTCCATTAGTCCATAAAATCTTTAGAGAGAGAAAGAAAGAGATTAGAGAGGGAAAGAGTATAGTAGAGAGAGAAAAAGAGGAGAGAAAAAAGAGAAGAAATTCTTTTTTCTTATTTTCTTTTTATATTCTTTTTTTTCTTTTTCTTTTTATCCTCTCTCTCTCTCTCTCTTATTTTTTTCTTTCTTCTTTTTTTTTTTGTGGAAAAATAGGGGAATGGAGGAAGCTTTGAGGTCGGCCACCTTCCATGGCAGTGACCCCTAACAAGTGGCGACATATGATGATAGTGGACCCCCACGGCCTTGGCTTTTGGCAGCTAGAGCATGGCCGATGGTAGTGGTTGCTTCGATGGAAAGAAAAAAGAAAACAAAAATAGGGGAGGCACTATTAAAATTAAGAGCTTTATTGCTGGATAATTTCATCAAAAAATTCATAAAATCTATCAAAAAATATATTTCTAATAGATTTTCTAATAGATTCTTATATGTCAAAAAAAACTATGTCAATAATTTTTTCTGATAAATCTTATCTATCAAAAAATTTTCTAACAAATTTATGATAAATAATCCATCAAAAATATGCTTTCCACATTCTCCAATGAATATTATTTTTTATCAAAAAATATATTTATGATAGAATTTTCTAATAGATTATCCATCAAATTTTTTTTGATAAACTATTCATCAAAAAAAATTTTATAACTTGACACTTGTACTGATAGATTTTCCATCAAAAAAATTTTTGATAGAATATCTATCAAAAATCTATCATTATTATATTTGAAATTCTTTTTATTCACTGATCGATAATCCATCATAAAATTCATAGAAAAAAATTTCATCAAAAATATACAAACATAAAATGAATATAAAATTTAATAAAATAAAATATTGAGATTCATCTGTTAATATCCAATTAATTATATATTCAAGATCTAAAATTTATCATTAAGTATATTAAAATATGTCAAATACCATACAATAAAAATTCTTCACATGCT
The DNA here is from genome assembly GCA_006176705.1 of Cocos nucifera. Lineage (NCBI taxonomy): Eukaryota > Viridiplantae > Streptophyta > Magnoliopsida > Arecales > Arecaceae > Cocos > Cocos nucifera. The sequence goes on from QRFJ01000325.1 coordinate 259,371, forward strand.
TATAAAAGAGCATTATATATATCCAAAATATCGAATATCTAGTCAATTAGCAGCTGAAGGATCATTGCCATCAGAAGGGTGAGGCAAAAATTGGCTTGAGGTGGAACCTTCATGCCCCTAAAAGTGCCCAAACTTCAAACATGTGAGAAACCTAGATCATCATCTAAGCTGCAACTCATGCTTCTATCTCAATAGTCTTTGCCTGCAAGCGCTCCACCTATTTGTTGAGCATCTCCTCAAATTGCTTATGTCCAATTGGCTGGAATAAGAAGTTACTTGGCTGTGTGTAGGAGTAGGATGCAAAAAGACCTTCAAGTATGGACATTGCTTTCGTTTGTGGATCTAAAGCCATATAATCAATCCTTATTGGAGCCTCCAGTTGCTCCAATCCATGCATCAGCATTAAACAATGGCTACAATAAGATATCATCACCATACTTAGCTGAAATGGTTGATGTATAAGATTTCTACAAGTATAATAAATATATAAATTTTTAAGTAGTAAGTAGCATATTGAAATAAAATAAATTCATGACTCACAACAACTTTATTTGACTTAGCATTGACATATTTTGCCTTCTCCTTCAACATATGAGTGCGGCTGAATGACTTTATGTGATTCAGTTCTCTACCATACTCAGTGGCAGCAATAGCTACAAGACCATCGCTAGAAGTTCTTTTATTTTAATATATTAATTAATTTTAATTAAATAATTAAATAATTAATTAGTTAGATATTAATTTAATTAATTAATTAGATATTTTATTTAACTATGATTAAGATTTTGAATCATTGATTTTTAATTAATGATCCTTATTAAAATAAAGGATGCAAATAGATCGAATTAGATCAGATCATGACTGTCCTCGATCTGATCCGATTTCTTGATCGGATCTAAATCTTAAACCCAAATCCAAGCCAATAGAATATCAAATTGGGTTGGATCAGATCAGATCCATGATCAAATTTCTTGACCTAATGAATCATTTAGATTGGATCAGGTCCATGCATAACTTAGCTTTGATCCATGAAATATGGGTTCAGTTCAGATCCGGATCCAGGTCGGTTCGGGTTCGATCCATTAAAATATCCTCGATTAAAATTAACATTCATATAGCTTACGAATAAAGAGATATGAGGGATGGATTCGGATCAAATCAAGTTGGATTGAATCATTTATTTTAAGACCTAAATCAACACAAAAGTCTACAAAAATCAAGCCAGATTTTTTCAAAATGTAGTAAATCTAGACCTAATCTAAAAAATGAAAAGAGTCCAATTTTAGAATCCAACATGGATCTGTGAGTCCTTTAAAATAGTTCAGATCGGGTCTATATAGATCGGGTCGGGTCATGGGTCAACCTGACCCATTTGCAGTCTTAATTAAAATAGATATTGCATCTTCTGAGTCTCTTTTTATTCTTGCTTTGCTCTACTTTTTATTTTGTCCTACTCAATTACATGTTTTTAAAAATTTTGCATTGCATAAAATCATAGATCCATCTTTTGATTAATGTATATATTCTACGACATCCATATATTTATATATTTTTATATGAATGAGAGAATTATGTATAATATTAATCAATTGACTATCTAATTTAGATAGTTTAAAAATTATAATTAATTCTATAGATAATTATAATAATCAAACGGTATATTAAGGATTCAAAAAAATTTTAGAATAGCATTTTTCTTTAGTTCTCCTCATACATCTTCAGCTATATGGGAAGAACTAAGAAAAAATATTATCAAAATTTTTTTGGCCCCTATTGTATATCGTTTGATTACTGTAATTGACCTATAGAATTAATATAATTTCTAAATAGAATAGGACCTTATAAACCTATTAGTTGATGATAGAATGCATTTATTATGTAAGCCATTTTAAATGATAAAATAATTGATAAGTATTTTTTCTTATATTTATATATATAGAATTCTTAGATAGTATGTCATGGACCATAGTTAGATGAACCATCGAGTAGTCGATGAGATGATTTCTATAAATATAAGGAGGATATCAAATATTTCTATGATTATATTTTTAAAAATCTGGTACTTTTAATTCAAGGATGGGCTCATTGTTCTAGTAAGAGATGTATCAATAGAGAAATGCTTGATAGGAATACAATAATTATCTATTTATAAAGAAATAAATTTATGCCGAAAAACAAGCATTGATACATGCATGGAGAGATGTGGGAGATAATTGCAAGAGTTAGAAGTCAACAGGTTAGGGACACGGATAGAATAACGATATGGTTATGGATGCGGTTGGTCCTGAATTTGACTGAAATATAAAGGATGATCTAAAAGCTGATAGTAATGATTTCTATTATATGCTAAAAGATGCTAATAAACTACGATGATCGGGATGTTAAACACATATTATAATATTAGCTATGTCAGAGTAGTTGAACCTGAAAGCTGAGTTTAATATGATGATCAATTATCATGATAGGATGGTAGCAATAATAAAGAAGATACTATCAAAGGATAAAAAGCTTGTTGGAAACTTCTATGCGTCAAAGAAAATGATGAAAGGGCTAAGCATGGGATACGAGAAGATAGATGCATGTTATAATGATTATATGCTATAAGGAGGATCAACTAAAGAGCTCATGTGATGTATGTGATGAAAGCCAATTTAAGTCGAGGCAAGAGGGTAAAAATCAGAAGGACAAATCATATAAGGTTCTTTGATATCTTTCTCTCACTCCTAAGCTTCAACGGCTCTACTTATCCAAAAGTACTAGTGGGCAGATGAGATGGTATAAAAAAAAATTTCACAAGCATACCGATATGATGAGTCATCCATCGAATAATGAGGTATGGAAGAAATTTGATGCTTGTCATCCTTTCTTTGCTCAGGAATCACATAATATCTGACTGGATCTATTTATGAATAGATTTACACCATTCAGTCATGCACCGGCCTTTTATTCATGTTGGTCAATCTTTATTACTCCATACAATCTGCCGTCTTGGATGTGCATACAAAAACATAACATCTTTCTTATATTAGTCATTCCTTGAGCACAACACCCTGGTAGAAGCATTGATGTATATTTAAGACATCTTATTGATGAGCTAAAATTCTTATGGTCGGATGGCACATGTATATTTGATATATCAAAAAAGCAAAATTTTGTAACGAAGGCCACATTGATATGGACCATTAGCGATTTTTCTGCTTATGGGATGCTGTCATGATGGAGCACTCATAGAAAGCTAGTATATTTCTATTGTATGGATAATACACACTACAATAAAATCTATTTTTTGCGATGCAATATATTCATCACAAATAATCAATCTCCATTGCTAATAATTATTAGCGATGAAAATTTTATCGCTAATTTTTCATCATAAAAAATGAGATCGTAGATAATAATTAGTGACGAAAAGTTAATTTTCGTCACTAATAATATTTTTTTATGATAAAATTTTTTATTAAATTTTTTTATTCATTAAATTATTTACGATAAAAATTTTTACAATAAAACCCAAAATTTTTCATCATAAATAAAAGTTTTTTTGATGAAATATTTATGTCATAAATAAAAAAATAATTTATGATGAAAACTTTTCATTGCAAAAAAATTATTTATGATGGAAATATTCCATCACAAATAATTTTTTTATTTGTGATGGAAAGTTTTCATTGTAAATATAAAATTATTTATGATGGAATATTTCCATCATAAATTATTTTTTTGTAATGGAAAATTTTTATCGTAAATAATTTTTAATTTATGATGGAAAGTTTCCATCATAAATAATTATGTCATAAATTATTTTTTAAAAAAATATAAATTATTATATATTTTGAAATTATTTTTTTTAAAAAATATAAATTATTATATATTTTAATATTTATATTTATAATTTAAAAATTAAAAACAAAAATTTATAAATAAATTTCATCATTCATCCATAATAAATTTTATTATTTAATTATATAAAAAGTATTTCATTACAGAAGTATTTTTTGGTAAATAAATATAAAAGATCCAAAAAAAATTAAAATAAGAGAAAACAGGCCGCTGGCCATCAAGCATCGGTAATATCTAGAGCAGAAAAATGTGTCGAAGGAGGAGAGCACTTAGAGAAACTCGAACCGACCTGCTACATCATTTGCTCCATCTATATCATCTGCTCCATGATCTGCAACTGGAACAGCTAGTACTCATCGATGCATGCAGTCAGCTCAATAATCCGCTGTCGATCCTCAGCAGCCTATCTCTGCATCTCTATCAGTCGGGCATCGCAGGCTGTATGGATGTCAGCTTTGGATGAGCATGAAGATGTAGGAGCTCTGATCCCATGCCTTAGTCCCATAACATAATAGGATCTTATACCAAACACCTGATCATAGATCTTGTCATCTGTGGATGCGGTTGAGCCCTCTAGGATAGGTTGAGATCTAATGTCTATCATATAATCCTAAAAATTAAAGTTATAGCTATTCTAAATTTATACTAAAATTCAAAATATCAATAAAAAAAGTAGTTGAAAAAACTTACGTAAAGCTCCTAGCTTCCGACCGTCCAGTCCCCTGATCGTCGTTGATGGCTCTGCTGGTAGATCTCGATCCTACTAGGAAGCTCGTCACTCTCTACATCTCTCAGCAATTTAAGAATAATTAATATATTTTTTTAAATATTAAAAAGTTAAAATATGATAAATAAAAATTACTTATCATATGCTCCATATAGCGAGCGAACGACCTCGAACCCCCACAATGCAAGACTATTTGTTTTGTCTAATTTGCGATATTTTTGGCACATCGATCCTACACCGTTAATAGTCAAATTAGTTAGTAAGTAACTGAATTTAAAAATAAATAATTTAATTATTAAATTTTAAATAAAAAAATTATCTAATATGTTAGTTCCTCGTACGTGCGGCATATGACAGCCCAGTTTTCAATATTGATGCTATCATATGGTCGCTGCCATGCTGCTTCTACCCCCTGGTCATGCACTACAGTATACTAGTAGCGATGAATATGATGCCGATACTTCTTGAAATACGAGCATAAATGATCATCTACAACTCGCCGTATGTGATCATGCTTAGAATTAATAATCTCAAATATAGCCTACCAATAATAAATATTATGAGAATATAGTATTAATTAAATATTTAAATAAATATTATTATATCTATAAGTGGCTATAGAAGACCTCCCTCTGAGGTCGTATAATCTGATGCCAATCAAAGAGCATCGTCGGGGCATACCTATGGAAAATGATGTGCAACTTAGTCTACCATGGTTCGCACCATCCCCTAATAGGCCTGGTGTAGCCTGACGGAATCTTGATGCGGAGATGCTGTCCATTGTACTCACATCTCCAATACTCAAGGGCGAGGTTCTTTGATGGATCTCACCCTTACCTCACCACCAACTAGACCTGGCAACAGGTTGGATTCGAGTCGGAACATGGATATTTTGATCCAAATCCGATCTTAGTTATCGGTACCCGACCTAGATCCGAATACTCGATGGATTTGACCTTGAAGTATCAGACCCGGATCCTGGGTATCCGAACCCGATTTCGAGACCTAAAACTGAGAGAAAGACTGAGAGAAAGAGAGGGAGAGAGGGAGGGATCCAGTCGCTCATCGACGGTCGGCGAGCGAGATTGAGAGAGAGGGAGGGGGTCTAGCCGTCGGTGAAGGACATCAAGAGAGAGAGAGGGAGAGACTGAGAGAGAGATAGGGAGACTGAGAGACAGAGAGGGAGAGATGGAGGGGGGTGATGGGCGGAGTCGTGGAGGGGTGTCGGGGGAGCCATAGGGGTGCGCGGCCATGTGAGGGTGCCGGAGGAGTTGCAGGGGTGCTGGGGGAGTAGCTGAAGGAGAAATCTTGATTTTTCAGATTAGGTTCGTTCAGATCTGATTAGATTAAGAGAGATATTTCAAAAATTTCTCTTAATTTCAGATTAGATCTGAGATATTTTAGATCTAATTTTATAGATCTAATAAAATAAAAAAAATAATTTAATTTAAATTTATAGTTTTTGTTGGGTAATCAGATTATCCTGTAATGATCCTACTGATTGCCTGAAGTTCTGGATCTAGCCACGCAAGCGTCTGACCTTTACTGGTATCCACTCAAATTGGATCTGAAGATCTTCTTCTTCTTTATCACCTCTCTAAATATTAGATCTAAATCTGATTTGGAGAATCTTCGAAACTTCTTTTGAAGATCTAAAATCATTTCTTGCAATAGTGCTGCCTTCTTCCTTTCTCGTCACCTTTCTCTTGTCTGGATCGCACCAAACTGGAGCCCAAATCTCCTTGAACGTGGATAGGAGAGAGAGGACTAAAAGATGGCATGAAGGAGGGAGAGGGGTAGCCTTGGGGCTTGGGTCAAGGAAGAACTTCTTGAAAGCTAGGCATAGACAGGGTTTATATAGACCCTACTGTGCCATGCAATGCCACATCATCCCGACCAATCACGTCATTTCGTGCAATTAGATCTAAATCTGATTGGTGGAATGATATCACCTGATTCAATTAGATGAGAGCTTTCTCAAATCATCCTTAGGTGGCACCAAGACTGATCAAAGTTGAGACTTAGGCGCCTACCTAAGTTGATTTCGAGAAGCAACTTTGAGTCCCATCTATATGAAACTTCAGGCATCCCTATCCATAGGTGCACGCCTCCCTAGGCATGCACCCCCTTCTCTTCAATTTTTAGTAAGGGGACAAGCTCCTATCTGCTCTCCTATGGGTGCATGACACATGGGCAAATGTCTAAGTATCAAAGATCAATGTTTGACCAAAGTCAAAAGATAAAAATTAGCAGGTGATGAAAACTGGCAGGTGTTGTCTTTAATTTATCTCATAAATTAAGACAATCCTTTTTGATCTGGATAACTTCAGTCAGACCAAGTAAAGGTACCTGAGTGAGCACAAATATATTTGGCTCAGTCGAGATAACTTTTAATGATAGTAAAAGGAGAACATTAGGCTCAATCGTATGCTAGCATGATTTTTTTGAACCTAATTGAATCTAATTTAAATCAATTGAACTAGATTAGTCTAATTGATGATATCCAAATCCAAACTCTTATTTGTGTGACCCAGTTAGGTTCAGTTCTATATGGTAATAGGATATGTCATGATCTCTATCATCGAAATATCTTTCGATGGATCAGAACTTATTCTGATTCATATAACTAAAATAATCGATCATCCAAATCATTCTAATTACTTCCAAAATCCATCAATGACACCTAGCAGTATATGGTGGCAATCCATCAGAACTGAAATGAACCTCTCAGTGCAGCTACCTATGTGATTAAGTTCTTCTATCTTGAGCTCCGATCAGATTAGGGTTAAGGTGAACTCGTCAAACCCTAATTTTTGTTATATAATTTAATCATTCGATTCAAGTCCGATGTGAAAAATCTTAAATAGAAACTCTTTCTATTATTTCACTCTGCCATGGCCATGGGCTTAAGGACTTGATTCTCATGATCATCATAGGGCTGCTCCTCATCCACCGAGGTAGATAGATTTTTTCTTGGTGCAATCCAATTCCTACAATGAACATGCTATAGCCAACATACACCTCAGAATTTTGAATGGCTAGGAGATCGAGTCATGGTGTAGTCAAACTATAACACCCTCAAGGTGAACTATCGATGCACCTCAGGTCAAAGAACCAGACACACCACTGCAGCTTCGAGCCAGTCATCGACGAGAAGGTAGACTTCCTTATGACTGCTCGAGGTGGTCACGCTCAGTGCCCTCATTCTCTAACGAGTACCTATACTCTCACTTCCGATGTCTCTACACCATAGACTCAAGACTCATCTACTATAAAGAAGCGATTGTACACCAACCTTCCGGATCAATCACCATCCTCATGATGATCCTACGGTCAGGAGCATTTTATGAGTTAATAATGAAAATTCATGTCTTAAATTTTTAACTCTTGAAAATAAGAATTATCATTACCATTAACTCAAGAGGATGTATCACAGACACTAAATACATATATGTGATAATAAAAGATAATCTATTTTATTATTTATAGTCAAAATTATAATTTTGCCTTTAGAAGTATATTACAAGTGTCAGCCAATTCTGGCTTCTAAGGCACACATATCTAACAAACTCCCACTTGACCTAAAGCCAATTGGCTACAAATCTAAGTTCCATCTTTTTAAGATGGGCTTTGATCTTCTGCTGGCCCAACGGCTTTGTAAGTGAATCCACCGTATTTTCTGTGGAGTCGACTCTCTTGACCTCGACGTAACCCTTCTTGAGGTAATCGCGGATGAGATGGTATCGCCGCTCGATGTGCTTGAATTTTTGGTGAGACCTCGGCTCCTTAGCAAGAGCTATGGAGCCATTATTATCGCAGTATAGAGAAATGGCATCTGATGGCATCACTCCGATCTCTATGGCAAACTTCTTATACCAGAATGCCTCCTTTGCAGCTTTTGACGCAGCAATACATTCTACTTTCATGGTGGAATCTACTATCACAGTCTGCTTAAAATTCTTTCAACTGACAGCTCCACCATTATACACAAACAGACTCCCAAATATCGACTTTCGATCATTTATATCGAACATAAAATCTGAATCTATATATCCCTGAACTTGGAGTTCTCCATTATCAAAGACTAACAACATATCATTAGTTCTTCTCAAGTACATAAGGATATATTTCATAAAAGTTTAGTGTTCTTCATCTGGATTCGATTGATATCTGCTCGTGACACTCACAGCATGGGCTATATCAGGTTGTGTATATAACATGGCATACATGAGGCTCCCTATTGCTAAAACATAAGGGATATTACTCATGCATTCTATTTTCTCAGGTGTGCTAGGGCACATCTTCTTGGAAAGATGAATGCCATGCCTGAAGGGTACCAAACTTCTCTTAGAGTTTTCCATACTAAACCTTTTTAGCACTTTCTGTATGTATATCTTCTATGAAAGTCCTAGCATCCTATTCAGTCTATCTCTATAGACCTTAATTTCTGGAATAAAGGATGCTTCTCCTAGATCTTTCATGGAGAATTCTTTAGATAACCATATTTTAACTATGGTCAACATAGGAATATCATTTCCAATAAGGAGGATATCATCCATGTACAATACGAGAAAGACAACAGCGCTCCCACTGATTTTTTTGAAGGCACATGGTTTCTTCTCGTTCTTTATGAAACCAAATAATTTGATCACATCATTGAAACGAATATTCCAGCTTTGAGATGCTTGCTTAAATCCATATATGGATCTTTGCAGCTTGCATACCTTGTGATCAATATCACTGGATGTGAAACCTAGCGACTGTTCCATATAGATATCTTCCTCAAGATATCCATTTAAGAATATCATTTTTACGTCCATTTGCTATATTTCATAATCAAAATAGGCTACAACAACAAGTAATGTGTGGATGAATTTTAGCATAGCTCAGATAAAAAAATATCCTGATAGTCAATGCCTTCACGCTGACTATAACCTTTTACCACTAATCTAGCTTTGAATGTCTCCACATTCTCATCTGCACCAATCTTTCTTTTGTAGATTCATTTACACCCAATAGATACTATACCTTCTAGTGGATCTACCAAGGTCCAGACTTGGTTTGAGTGCATCGAGTTAGTTTCTGACTTCATTGTCTCTAACCATTTCTCAAAGTCGATATCCAATATCACCTCGTTATAGATTTTGGGATCATCACCATGAACCCCATTACCTATGAGGAATATTTCCTCTATTTTCTCTAAAATGGTACCTAAGTACCTCTTAGAAGGACGAAAATTTTTTTTCGATCTACGAGGTGGAGGAGATAGTGATTATATTGGCTCAACCTAATTTAGTTCCATTTGATCCTTAGCTCGTTGCTCTTATGAGACTTTCTCATCGAGTTTGATCTGCTTTTTAATACCGCTATTTTGAATAAACTATTTTTTAAGAAAGATGGCATGTCGACTCACAATCACCTTGTGATCTTTTGGAATGTAGAAATAATATCCTAATGATTTTTTAGGATATCCTTTAATCGAGCTCTAAAGGATCTAAAGTCTAATTTGTCCGTTTGTTGTCTTTTGATATGAGCCAGACAGCTCCAAATTCTGAGATGACTCAGACTTGATTTCTTACCATGCCATATCTAATACGGTGTGGTAGGAACGGTTTTAGAAGAAACCCTATTCAGTAAATATATTGCAGTTAACAAACAGTATCTCTAAAAAATATCAGAAAGGTCTATGAAGCTCATCATGGATCGGATCATATCTAATAGGATCCGATTCCTCCGTTCTGAAATTTTGTTGAGTCGAGGTTCACCGAGTTTTCTCCGATATTAAACTTTGACAGACAGAGACTTATATTTTACTAAATTGCAAGGAGGTCAATTCATATGTCCTATAAGTATCCATCATAATCCCAAATTTTGAATTACTTATTTAAGTATACTTATTTTATGCATGTTTAGATAATATGATGAGATGCTAAGATGGGATAACTCGAGAATAAGTGATGAAGAAATATCCACATGGTGCTCATGGAACTTTGCATGTTGGTTCCATCAATTTGTAACATCTATTGTTATTTTATATATTTTAATTTTTTCTAATTTATTTTTTTTACAATATGCAAGTCATGCAAGGGGGTGAATCTATACTAAAGAAGTTGAGATCATTAGATTATGGGCCAACAAAATACGTGGCATATAATAATGATGGTAACATAAATGATTTTAAATTTCATATCCAATAATATGAAAATTATAAAAGCACAATGAACAATAGTATGTGTGTAAAAGACCGCTGATAGGAAGAAGTAGAGAGTGACTACTATAGATTCTTGAAGAAGTGATCAAGACAAACCACTACAAGAAAATAAGATTTTAGCGACAGTATTAGCGAAGGCAACAAACCCTATCGTTAATAAAGCTTTTTGCCATCGCAACACCGACAGAAAAATAAAGTCAGCCCAAATAATATTAGCGATGGCAAATAAATTATTAGCAACAGCAAAAATAATCTCTAAAAATATAAAAAAATATTTTAAAATATTTTAACTAAAAAATTTATTAGCGATAATAAATTTAGATTATTAGCAATAAAAACATCGCCATCGCTAATATCAAATTATTAATGATAGAGTTATTATTATTAGCGATGGTATGCACCACCGCTAAAATTATTTAAAATTTTTAATTTTTTTATAATATTTAAATATAAAATAAAAATTAGCAACGATATTTTTGAATATTAGCGATGAAAATCAACCATCGCTAATAATTTTTTAAAAAAATTATTTAAAAGTTATTGATGATGGAATTAGCGATGGCATATTTTATCATCGCTAACTGGTCCAATCCTAGTTCGAATCCAATTAAAAATTTTGCCAAACCAAATTTAATTAAGCTTTGAATCTAAGTCCTACTTAGATTATAAAATTTAATTAATCTTAAATTAAATCAAGATTTATTCAATTAAATATAATTTAAATCAATTAGGAGAAATTAGTGTTTAATTTGACTTCAATTCGAATCTAATTTAAAATTCTATCAATTTTAATTCAATTAGACTTTTAATTCAAGTCCTACTTGGATAGTAAAATTTAATTACTTTTAATTTAAATTAAGTCTAATTAAATTTAAGCTAATTTAAATAATTAAAAAATAATTTTTAATTTAGATTTGATTTAAATTCAATTTGAACTCGATTCAAATCTAATTCAAAATTTTATTAAATATAATTCAATTAGACTTCGAATCCAAATTCTACATGAATTATAAAATCTAATTGATCTCAAATTAAGTTAATATTAATTAAATTAAAGTTGATTTAAATTAATTTTAAAAAAATAATTTTTAATTTGGATTCAACTCGAATCCAATTCAATTCTGATTCGAATCCAATTAAATTATCTGGCAATCCTAATTCAGTTAGATTTTAAAATCTAGATCCTACATGGATAATAAAATTTAATTACTTTGATATTAAGTTAAGCCTAATTAAATTGAATCTGATTATAATCAATTAGGAGAAAATAATTTTTAATTTAGGTTCGATCTAATTGCAATTGGAACTCGATTCGAATCTAATTCGAAATCCTATCTAATCTAATCCAATTAGACTTTTAATTCAAGTCCTAATTAGATTGTAAAATCTAATTATATTTAAATTAAGTCAAGTCTAATTAAATTTAATATAATTTAAATTAATTATAAAAAAATAATTTTTAATTTAAATTTGATTCAAATCCAATTCAAAATCATGTCAAATCTAATTCAATTAGACTTTGAATCCAAGTTTTACTTAAAATATTAAAATTCAATTAGCCTTAAATTAAGTCAAGTCTAATTAAATTAAATTAAATTTAAATTAATTAAGATTTGATTCATAAATTAATTAAGTTTAAAATTTTAATAAAATCAAATATTGATTTTAATAATTGAAAAAATGACTTAGGAGGACAAAAAAAATTAAGGTAAAAGAATTTATATTAGCGATGGTTTTAGACACGACAAAAATACTATCACTAATAATTTAAAAATATTATTTCAAATATATAATTATTAGAGATGAAAATAATGTTACCGATGATCATTTTCGTTGCTAATAATTTTTTGCATATTAGTGATGGTAAATGATTATTAGCGATGGTATCTGTCGTTCCTAATAATCTTTCTGTCTTGTTTTTTCCCTCACCACCGCATGCTCTCATTTTTCCTCATGCCACTGCCCACTGCGCCCTCATTTTTTACCACCCCACCACCCACCAGATTCTCATTTTCCCACCACCCCCCCTCCATCCTCTAGCATTTTTAGCTTCCACCGCCACCGCCCTCTCCCTCCATCCTTCGGTCCCTCCACCACCCCTTCTTTTTCTCGATCGATGGCCTTCCCCCCGGTTGCACTCGATCTGCCTTTCTGAGCTCCAGGCCACCTCGATCTTCCTAGTTGCATCCAGTCCATTTCTCCAAGCTCCTAGCCATCTCCTACCTCCTCGAACCCTCGACCCTTCGGTTCCCCCACCACCCTCTCTCCATGGGTCGGTGGCTTTCCCCCGGCTGCATCGACCTACCTTCTCGAGCTCCCGACCATCTCCCATCTTTTCGAGCCTCCGACCGTCTTGATCCCCTTGGCTGCATTCAGCCCAACTTTTCAAGCCTCCAACTGCCTCCTGCTTTTTTGAACCCTGGGCCCTTCAGTTCCCCCACACCCCTTCTCTCCCTCAACCAATGACCTTCCTCCGGCTACACCCGACCTGCCTTCCCTAGCCCTGGCTGCCTCCCGCCTCCTCGAGCCTCTGACTGTCTCGATCCCTCCGACTGCACTCAGCCCGTCTCCTCGAGCCTCCATCTGCCTCCTACCTTTTTGAACCTCCGGCTCTCGATTCTCCCCACCCCTTCTCTCCCCTGATTGGTGGCTTCCTCCCGATCGTCTCCCCCAGCTGCATCCGACCCGCTTTCTGAATCCCCGACCGTCTCTTGCCTCCTTCCCCAAAACCCTAGCCTCCTCGCCTCACTGAACCCCGGCCTTTTGGTTCACTCGCCACCCCTCTCTCCCCCGACTACCTTCTACCTTCTTTTCCGAACCCTCGATCTTTAGGTTCACCCGCTACCCCTTCTCAACCCCGGTTGTCTCCTCTTGGCTACAACTGACTTGCCTCTTCGAACCCCCAGCCGCCTCCCATCTCTCCAAACTTCTGGGCACAAGCTTCCACCTTTTCAAGCTTCCGTTCGTGGCCGCATCCTCAAGCCTCAGTCCTTGCTTATCTATGCCTCCTCGTGCTTCAATTCCTGCATGCCAGCTCGTACCTCAGTCCTGTATGGTAGCCTTCTTCTATTATGAGTATTAGCATCGATATTAGCGATAGCTAATACCATCACTAAAAGTTATTTTTTTATTTAAATTATATTAATTAAATATAATTAGATATTTAAAATTAAATATGAGGCTGAGATGTATCCTGTGCACTTCGATCTTGACATGCAGCATACTCGAACCGAGAAAAGATTCAGATAGCATTGCAAACACTGGTCTGAAACATGTCCTATATTCTTTGATCTCGATATGTAGAGCACTCAAATCGAAAAAAGATTTGGGCTGCATTGTAAACAACAGCCTGATATGTGCCCTGCATGCTCCGATCTTGGCATGCAAAGCACTCAAATTAGAGATTCGAACTGCAAATACAAGATCGAGATGTACCCTGCATGCTTCAATCTCGGCATGCAATGCACTCGAACTGAGGAAAGATTCGGACTGCATTACAAACATCGGCTCAAGACGTGCCCTGTATGCTCTGGTTTTGGCATGCAGAGTTCTTGAATCGAGAAAAAGTTCAAACCATATTGCAAACACAGGTTTAAGACGTGCCCTGCATACTTCGGTCTCAACATGCAGAGTGCTCGAATCGAGAGAAGGTTCGGGCTGCATTGCAAATACGGGCCCGAGATGTGGATTTATGCTAAATTATAAATGTTGGTACTTATATAGAGATCGATTCGTGGGAGACAATTGTAAGGGTTTTGAAGGCTCTATTTATCCAAAATCTTGCTGATGTGCAAGGGCTTAACAGTGATAAGCTTGAGCATATGATTAGCATATTTGGTAGATTTGATTTGATTATTAGTGGATGACCACATAGTAATCTTTTAGATCGCAACTGTCATAGTCATAATGGATAGGGTTGCTATGATTATAGTCATGCTTACCCTCTATAGGGTTGCTATCCCCTAGAGGCTAAGCAAGGCTATAACTATAGCAACCCCTATAGTCCATCATGACTATAGCGATTGCTATCTGAAAGAGGATTACATGAGCTTCCATCAATAACCAGATAAAATCCATCAAATGTGCTAATCATATACTCGAACCTGTCACCGTTAAGCTCTTGCACATCAATAAATATATTGGATAAGTAGAGCTTCCGTCTGCGCATATTGTCTTCCACGTCTTTCTATGCATGTATCAATGTTTATAGTTTGGACTTGAAGCTTGCCAAATGACTAGGCTATGCGAGTATATGAATTTTATTTTTAAGCTATTATTTTATTTTTTAATAAAATTTATATTTCTCGTTTGTAGCTTGAGGAGGTGGCTAGGGGCTCAAAGATAGAGGCTATGATGACTGCCTGTGCGAGATGCACCTAAATGGAGGTGATGCATTCTATTCTTATTGTTGTATGGTCAAGCTTGGATGGTCTGTTACATTGTAGACAACTGCTTGTAGCCATCTCACCGTACTTTGGTGTAGAAAAACTTGCAATATAGGACAAGCTTGGATGGTCTATTATATTGCAAACAATCGCTTGCAGCCACCTCATAGTTAAAGGTGCAGAGGAGCGCGCAATGCCTTATTTTTCAGTGGCAGATATGAGCTTTCTTCATATTTTCATGTATTGAGATTATCATATACTGCTAGATAAGAATCAGACAATGCTGAAATCAGAAGATCAGCATACCAACACATTATCGTGTATTGTTGGACGAGAAACATTGGACTACTGATACATTATAGATGCTCACTAACAATCTTTATTATACGTGAGTTAAATTTTGATCGTCTTGTTATGTTTTGATAGATATTTTGTCTGAACCAATTTTTAGGTCATCTACTTGCTTTGGTTTTTATTTTAATTTTTAAATATTATACATCATGTCTTCTAAAGGTCAGAGCCGATACAGCCAAGGATAGAGCTTTTGAGGAGAGAGCGATCATGTGGCCAACTCACTTGATTTCGCACATCTCATACCAGATAATAGGGGGTCACTAGTGATCCCATAGTCATATGTAGTAGCGACCGGCTCATAGACACAGAGTCATGATCAAGGACCCACACAGCTCGTGGCACCTCCAACTCGATCGAAGGATTGATAGCTCATCCACGTTTAGAGCCGCTCGTAAGTACTATAATTTTAATTAATATATTTCTAATTTAGCAATTCTAGAATTAATATTTCTTATTTAAAATTAATTTTGTAGTATATTTAGAGAATCTGGAGTATCTCATGTGGTTATCGGCATCATTTGATACTTGATGCCGGGGCCAGTGAACGAGTTTTCTAGCTGGCCATTTGGAGCACATGATACAACCTACGGGATATTTTTGGTAAGTCAAAACTAGTTTAATTTATAAATTTTTGATGCATTAGTATTTTAATTACATAAAAATATATGCTTGCTTCTATCTTGCAGGACTACTATCGATTCGAGACTCCCTAAGATAAGAAGGCTGGCCATCAAATCTTTGAGGTGGTGGCCACATGGAGGCTCCGAGATGGTCTCTATAGTCTCAGACAGTCCGCCATCCTGCACTCTGATTCTCAATCACCATCAGATTGGAGATCCTTCACGGATCACTGGATGCAGATGGATATATGGCAGGCCCTCTATGATCAATGAAGGAGTGAGGAGTACTTCGATGGGCGGTAGAGGATCTGGCAGAATTGGACCATCCAGTAGGTCCGATCAAACATATGGGCAGCTCGGTCGGCATATATATTATGGCCAACAGACTGATAAAAAATTAATATCAAAGCTCTTTACTAGAATTATAAAAACTCTTATATACATATTTTAATTAATTTAATTTTATTATTTACTTATCATAGAAACGTCAATTGGATCATCCATCAGACAACTATAGTTGTAGCGGGCCACACACTAGTCTGAGAGGACTGATGACTATTTAAATTTTATGTTGTGATAGATCACGGTCAGAACTTCAAACTTTATTTACTATTAAGTTATTATAAGATCTAATTTTTATATTATAATTAATATATTTTTTAATTGTATAAGCATGTTATGCAAAGTATATTGTTGAGAGGTATGATAATGACCCATTTTCTCAGCCCTCCTTGACCTTGAGGGATGGCTCGACACCACTGGAGGATGTGAGTAGGTGTCGGATCATAGGATTCTACCATAGCTTCGACCTTTACTATCTCGATATCATTCAGCATTCTCATAGGCCTCGACGTTCTAGACCTGGAGCGATGCGCACGTGGAGGAAGTCGTGCAGAGGCTTCTGAGTCAGTGACCTCAGAGTCTCCTGGATGCCATCCACGATACAATCGTAAAGCTTATCTAGGATCTACAACTGTACGACCAGCTGGGCTCATCATTCCATCCAACACATCAAGTATATATATTATTAAATTATTTTAATTATTTTAAATTTTTATTTTTAGAAGCTTTGTATATTTAGATTTGAGTCAAGAAAGAGGATCTAAAAGATAAAAATTCAATCTAACTATTCAATCAATGGGTCGGAGGTGGCTATTGTATGAATGGAATGTGCAGAAATGATTTGTTTGAGAATCAAAAGAATATATTGAAAGATATGCTTCCATATCGAAAGATACATCTCCATATCAAAACTTATAGTTATTATTTTATTTTTTTCATTACAGGATGTTGGGACATCCAGCTCTCGTCCATCAGCTGCTGAAGAGGAGCATGAGGAGGAGGAGGCTGACAATGATGAGGATTGGATCTAATTTTTTTTAATATATTATATTTTTTATATTACTTATAAAAAAATTATATAATTTTTAATTTTAATATAATATAATTAGTTTTCAATTTTTGATTGTCATATTATCTTTGGATTTTAATTATAATAGATATTAGGAACCATAATTCATTATAATTAATTAAAATAGATTTTGAAAAATATTATTAATTTTTTAAAAAAATAAATTAAGTATTACCATCGATATTAGTGATGGCAACTACCATCGCTAATATTTCTTAAATTATTTTTTTATTTAATTTAAAAATTAAATAAAATTAGAGATGGCATTAGAGATAAAATAATTTATCGCTAATAATTATTAGCAATGACATTAGCAACAAAAATACCATTGCTAATATTTTTTAAATTTTTTTAAAAAATTAATTAGAGATGATTTTGTTTCATCTCTAAAGCCATCGCTAATTCTATTATTAGCGATGGTGTTTTCTGCTATAGCTAATGATCCTAATTAGTGATAAAAATTTTTCAAATTGATTTTTACGATGGTATTAGCGATGATATTAGTATTAGTGATAGTGAACGGACCATTAGTGATGGCATTTTATCATCATTAATAGTCTAGTTTCTTATAGTGATCTACATTGGAGATAATATTGTCATTCTATTTAAGTACCAATGGTTCGATAGAAAAAATAGTGCGAAGGTTGATATATGATACGGACGTATTGAAATCAAACATGGATCAAAAGCATATGTCAACGACCTATTTGTGCTAGCTCAACAAGCTACTCAAGTTTATTATAGTCCTTTTCCATTAAAGGAGAGAGAAAGAAAAGATTGGTGAGCTGTATGCCAAGTTAAGTCTCGAGCCATTCATTATGCACTTGAAGAAGAAGAAGAGCTCCATTACTAGAATGCTTTTAAGAGGATGAAACATTAGGATTTCATCGGTCTTCAATAGATGCCAAGTTGGATGCTCCAAGAATTCTCATACATGATGGCTAACATAAGAGGTAGACTCAACTGATTTTATTTTAAAGGACAATCCTATCCAAGAAATGGAAGAAGAGTAAGAAGAAGAACTAGAAGAAGAGGAAGAGATGGAAGAAGAGGAAGAAGTGGAAGAAGAGGAAGAATTGGAAGAAGAATTCGAAGGATACTAGACATCTGAAGAGGTCAATGAGTAGTACTAAGTATATAATCCTTGAATCATTTTAATTATTTATCTTGCATCATTTAGATCTTGCATTGCCATCCATAATTTTATAATTAATTTGGTGAATCTATTTTTTTTTTTTAGTGATCATACATCATGTCTTACAGAGGTTGGAACCATGCCAGTCGAGGATAAAGCTCTCGAGGAGAGAGAGCGATCATGAGGCTAGCTCGCATGATTTTGCACCTCTCACACCAGACAGTAAACTCTAATACTTTAAATATTCTCATTTATGTTATTTTATTTTTTACTAAATAATTTAATATATTAGATATTTTATGCTCAGATTTGAATAATAGGGGGCCACCAGTGACTCCACAGTCACACACAACAGTGACTGGCTCCCAGACACAAAGTCATGGTTGAGGATCCATATGGCTTGTAGTACCTTCGACTCGATCGAAGGATAGAGAGCTCATCCATGTTCAGAGCCGCTCGTAAGTATTGCAACTTTAATTAATATGTTTAGAATTTAGCTATTCTAGAGTTAATATTTATTTTTCAAAATTAATTTTGTAGTATGTTTAGAGAGTTTGGAGTATCTTGTGTGATTATTGCCATCATCCGATGCTTAATACTAGGGTCGATAAACGAGTTCTCTAACTGGCCATCTGGAGCTCATGATGCAGCCTGAGAGATGTTTCGAATAAGTTAGAAATATTTAATTTTTAAATTTACTTTAGATTTGTATTCTATTTGTTAATGCATGATTGCTTCTATTTGCAGGAGTACTATCAATTCAAGACTCCTCAGGATGAGAAAATTGGCTATTGAACCTTCAAGGAGGTGGCCACATGGATGTTTCGAGATGATCTATATAGCCTTCGATAGTCCACCATCAAGCATTTCGATTCTCAGTCACCATTGGACTGGAGGTCCTACAGGGATCACTAAATGTAGGCAGACATATGAAGGGCCCTCTATGACTAGTGAGGTAGCGAGAAGTACTCCAATAAATGGCAGAGGGTCCGATAAAATTAGGCTGCCTAGTAGGATTCGATCAGATACACGGATGGCTCCATCCGCATATATGCTGTGGCCAATAGATCGGTAAGAAATCTATACCAAAACTCTTCATTAGAACTATAAAAACTCTTATATATATGCTTTAATTAATTTAATTTTATTATTTACTTATTATAGATATGGCAGCAGGGTCATCCATCAAACCAGTTGTGATTATGGGAGGCCACAGACCAGTCTAGGAGGATTGGTGACTACTTAGATTCGAGGTCATGATAGATCCGATAAAAATGTCAAACTGTATTTATTAAGTTGTTACAGGATCTGATATGTATATTAGAACCAATGAATTTCTAAACTGTATAAATGGATTATGCGGAGTACGTCGTTGCATGGTATAATGATGATTCGTCCACTCAGCCCCTCGTTGATCTTGAGGGATGGCTCAGGATTTCCAGAGGGATGAGTAGGAGCCAGGTCATAGAATTTGGCCATAGCTTTGATCCTTCACTGGCATGATACTCTTTGGCATCCTCAGAATTATTAAGTTGTTATAGGATCTGATATATATATTAGAACTAATGTATTTCTAAACTGTGTATGTAGGCGAATTACGTGGAGTATATCATTGCATGGTATGATGATGACCCATCCACTTAGCCCCTCATTGATCTTTAAGGATGGCTCAGGGTCACCAGAGGGATGAGTAGGAGCCAGGTCATAGGATTCGGCCATAACTTTGATCCTTCAGTGGCTCGATACTCTTTAGCATTCTCAGAATTCTTAACATCCTAGACTTAGAGCAATGCGCATGTGGATGAGGTCGTGTAGAGGCTTCTAAGCCAACGATTTTAGAGTTTTTGGGATGTCATCCATAATATAGTTGTGGAGATTCTCTGAAACTTGCACCTGCGCAACCAGCTA
This sequence comes from Cocos nucifera, assembly GCA_006176705.1. Taxonomy (NCBI): domain Eukaryota; kingdom Viridiplantae; phylum Streptophyta; class Magnoliopsida; order Arecales; family Arecaceae; genus Cocos; species Cocos nucifera. The sequence goes on from QRFJ01000325.1 coordinate 279,962, forward strand.
GGCTCATTATCCCAAGCATCATATCAAATAATTCTATTAGTAAACTCTTTTACTTATTTCAAGTTTTCAAATTTTGAAGCTTTACATATTTAGACTTGAGTTAGGAAAGGAGATGTAGAGGCTAAAAACTCAATCTAACTATCCAATTGATAGGCCAGGATGTCTATAGCTTCATATCATTTAATGAAATATATAGAAATAATCTATTCAAAAATCAAAGAGGTGTATCAAAAGATACACCTCAATATCAAAACTTATTAATAATATTTTATTTTTTTTATTTTAGGATATTACTACATCCGACTCTCATCCATCAGTTGCTGCAGAGAAGTAGAAGGATTAGGAGGAGGACGATAAGAATAATCTGACTTGATTTTTTTTATTTTGATATATTATACTTTTTTGATACTACTTATAAAATTATAAAATTTATATTTTTAATATAATATAATTATTTTTTACTTATGATTATCATATCACTATAAGAAAATAAGATTTTAGTGATAAAAAAATAAGTCACCAAAAATCAAAAATCGATCGCTAATAATTTAGCGATCGATTATACGACTGAAATTTTTTTTATGATAAAAATACTGGTTGAAAATATTTTTTGATCGATTTTTTCGATCATAAAATCTAGCGATCAATTTATCGATCAAAAAAATTATTAAAATTAAAAAAAAATAAAAACTTGCAACCAATTTTTCAACCAAAAAATTAGTTTCTAATTTCTAAAAAATTATAAAAAATAAATAATCTATTTATAAAAAATAATTTCTAATTTCTAAAAGAAAAATTTTATTAAAAAATTTATAAACTTTTTTAATTTTTAAATTAATCAAAAATTTGGTTATAAATTTTTTGAAAAATATTTTTTTAAAAAAATTGATCATAAAATTGGTCACTAAATTAATTTAAAAAATAATAAACTAAAATTTAAATAATAATCAATCAAAAATTTGTTCATAAATTTTTAAAAAATATTTTTCAAAAAAATTGATCTCAAAATTGATCACTAAATTAATTTAAAAATATTAAACTAAAAATTTAAAAAATAATCAATAAAAAATTTAATCATAAATTTTTAAAAAATATTTTTTTAAAAAAAATCAATCATAAAATTGGTTGCTAAATTAATTTAAAAAATATTAAACTAAAAATTTAAATAATAATTGATCAAAAATTTGGTAATAATTTATTTAAATTTTTTTCAAAATAAATTGATTATAAAATTAATTACTAAATTAATTTAAAAAAATTTAATCTAAAATTTTAAAAAAAATTGATCAAAAGTTTGATCATAAATTTTTTAAAAAATATTTTTTAAAAAAATTGGTTGTAAAATCAATCATTAAATTAATTTAAAAAATATTAAATTAAAATTTTAAATAATAATTGATGAAAAATTTGGTCATAGTTTATTTGAAAAATATTTTTTTAAAATAAATTAATTATAAAATTGGTTGCTAAATTAATTAAAAAAAAATTAAACTAAAAATTTAAATATGATTCAATCAAAAATTTGATCATAAATTTTTTAAATTTTTTTTATAAAATTGATCACTAAATTAATAAAAAAATATTAAACTAAAAATTTAATTAATAATCGATCAAAAATTTGATCACAAGTTTTTTAAAAACTAATTTTTTAAAAAATTGATCATAAATTTTTTTGAAAAATAATCGATCAGAAAATCAATCGCTAAATTTATATATAAAAGAATAATTAAAATTTTTTTTGATATAAAATAGCTCATAGAGGAGTATCTATCAATTTAAACAATATAACAAGTAAAATACGTACCCAATAATATCAACTCTAATTCAAACATAATTCTAATTCAAACGATATAAGATTTTGAGATACATACTCAGCATGATGAGATACATACCTAGCATGATGAATTTCAAGTTGAAATATAGCAAAACCAAGCAATATTAATTAATTAGCATCCACCATACAAAATTAAATAACATGTCTTAAACAATAAAATATCATAATAGTAAGACAAAAGATTATAATAATTTGCAAAGCAATTTCCTTCAATTTTTATTAAATTTAGATCATCATCAGAAAAAAATAAATAAGCAATCATAAAAAAATATATATTTTTTTGATACAAAATAGTTCACAAAGGAGTACCTACTAATCCAAACAATATAGTATGCAAAATACATACCCAACAACATTAATTTCAATAGCATAAATTTCAACAACATAAGATTTTGCATTGATACATACCCAGCATTATATATTCTAAGGTAAAATATAACGAAACCAAACAATATCAGTTAAGCATCCATCATACAAAATTAAGCAATGTCTTAAAAAATAAAATACCATAACAGTAAGAAAAAAAGACTATAGTAATTTGCAAAATCATTTCTTTTAATTTTCATTAAGTTTAGATCATCATCAAGAAAAATAAATAAGCAACTATAAGAATATAGCAAGTAAAATCCATCAGCGACTATCAACTTTAACCCATCATAAAAATATAAAAATGATATGGCATATGTTATGCCAAATATTTTATTTGTTTAGCATATCTCGTGCGAAATATATCATAAAGAACTTATCTATTGTCAGCTAAAAACAAACTGAATCAGTTTCCATCAAGTTTAACATATCATATGAGAATAAAAAAAAGAGGTCATAGTATATCCATAGAGCTATTTTCTTCAATATCCATTAAGTTTGGATCATCATCAGAAAAAATAAGAAGGCAACCAAAAAAAAATAGCAAGCAAAATCAATCGGCACCCACCACGTTTAATACATCATATGGGAATAAGAAAAAGAGATAATAATATACTTCATGCCAAATATATCTATTGTTTAACATACCTTGTGCCAAATGTGTCATAAGGATGGCAAAGTAAATAAGCAATCATAAGAACTTAGCAAGCAAAATCGATCAGCATCCATTAGATTTAACACATCATGTGGGAATAAGAAAAAGATGCCATAGTATATTTATGAAGTCTTTTCCTTCAATATCGATTAAGTTTGGATTATCACCAGGGAAACAAGAAGGCGAACCAAAAGAATATAGCAAGCAAAATTATTTTTGAACCCATCAGGTTTAACACATCATGTGGGAATAAGGAAAAGAAACCATAGCATATCTCGTGGGAAATGTATTACTTATTTATCATACCTCATGCCAAATGTATCATAATCATGGCAAAATAAGTAACCATAAGAATTTAGCAAGCAAAATCGATCGGCATCCATCAGGTTTAGCACATCATATGGAAATAAAAAAAGATGCCATAGTATATCTGTGGAGCCCTTCCCTTTAATATCCATTAATTTTGGATCATCATCAGTGAAAACAAGAAGGCAATGAAAAGAATATGGCAACCAAAATTAATTGAACCCATCAGATTTAACACATCATGTGAGAATAAGAAAAAAAAATCATACCATACCTCATGGCAAATGTATCACTTTTTTATCATACATCTTGCCAAATATATCATAACATGGCAAAATAAGTAAGCAACTATAAAAAGCCTGATTAGCAAAATCGATCAACACCCATCAGGTTTAGCACATCATGTGAGAATAAAAAAAAAGATGCCATAAAATATCTGTGGAGCTATTTTTTTTAATATCCATTAAGTTTGGATCATCATCAGTGATAATCAGAAGGCAACCAAAAGTATACAGCAACCAAAATCGATATTAAACCCATCAGATTTAACACATTATATGAGAATAAGAAAAAAAGACCATAGCATTCCTCATGCCAAATTTATCACTTGTTTAGTATACCTCATGCTAAATGCATCACTTATTTAACATATCTTGAAACTATTACCTGTATCAAAAACAAGTGATACTAATATAATATATAGAGCTTGTAAGATAATAAGTGTCATAAGAGATTATAAAGAACTCTGTTGTCATCTAAAAGCATATCAAAAAACTAAAGTAAGCTAAAGTATTATATATTCACAAAATATATGCACAATCCTCAACATAATATAAACTAAACAAAAATTTAAAAAAGAATATAAATAAATCTAATCAGTATCCTTCTGCCCTTTCTCCTCCTCTTCCTCAAATCATCGTCTCTTTCTGGGTATGAAGGAGCATATGGCCATAAAACAGGTGGCTGCGAAGGAGATGATTAAAAACTAGGAGATACCTAAAAATTAGATGAAGGCTAAAAATTTATCTTTATAAGTAGCTTATGCAGTAATTTATTATTTGCTTCAAGCTTCTTTTTATTATGTTCCACCTTCCTTCTAAGTTCATCTCTTTTACGTTTGGCAGCCTCCATCTGAGAATTTCATTCAGTTTCAAGCTTTTTCACTTGCTCTTGAAGTTGTTGATTTTGCATCTATTGTGAGCATGATGAAGCTTGGCCATAAAAATATGATGGATCTATCAATACAGTGGACTCTAATCCTAGACCATAAATCCTTTCTTTTTTCTTTCCACCAACTGTGTGAACCCACACATCCAACTTTGATGGTGGAGGCTATCGTTGGTCAGGATCAGATGCTCTCTAAGATTGTGCCTCCTCCATATTACGTCTAAATTCAGCCTGTCAAATTTACCTTAATTTGTATAAAGTAAGATTTAAAAGTAATATAATATATTACTTACACTAATATGCTCTGATCTCCTATCCATCCAACTTTTATCCTTCTTCTGATGGGTGCGAATAAATAATTCAGATGGAGATGGCACAATATACTTATCTTCACAGTCTATAATACAAATATCAATTAAAATAGTTTGTGAACCTATTTTATAAGTATGAACTAAATATGATTAATAAAAAAATTAAATTTAACCATATTATGTTGATGCTGAGATATAGTAATGGAGCTACCGGTATGAAGAGAAGCATCAAAACCTTCATAATCAGAAGTATGATTTTGTTTTGCTTTTTCACACTTCTCTTGATATTGGACAGTATGTCAGTACTGGCATAATCTATCCCATATATGATCTCCAAGCCAAGATTGTCACTCCATATTTTTATGAGAAGTAGCAAGAAGATCTTTCAAACGAGCCAGACCATGTTTTTCAAAATTTTTTCTTGCCCATTGATCATTTGGTGGCACAAACCAATATCTCCTCTACAATGAATATGGATAAACAAATTAATTATCATAAAAAATATATAAAAATTAAATTAAATTTATAAATATCATTATTTATCTTGAACTCAGTAAACCATATATCTCTAACATTATTAGGTAATTTTTTTCAAGATACCCATGCCTCATCAAAATGGCTCCTCAAAATTTCAATAATGGCATTAGCAGCTGGGTGAGAAGGTAAGAACCTACAAATAATAAATATTAGCCAACATAGATCAAATATATTAAAAATACTAAAATGATTATGATATTCTAAAATAAAATTATCACTTATCCATCTTCATCAAGATATAACACTGGCATGCCATCACTAGTCTGTGTCTCCACAATATTCTTGAAACAACTAGCCTCAAGATAAGTAGGAGGAACAGGAGATGTTGAAGGACCAGTAGGTGATCCTGAATGGACAGAAGATGACCCTGAATGGATAGGAGGTCTTCCAGGATAGACAGGTACTGCAGGATGGATAAAAGATGCTGTAGGATGGATAGAAGATCTTGAATATAAAGAAGGTGATCCAACAAGAGGTGTTGTATACACACCTGGCATCGAAGGTGGTGGAGTCAGGTATGGTGCCATAAAAATGATGGAAGGTAGAATAATAGATGGTGGTGGTGGGATAGTCAAGGATGATGGTGGGATAGTCGAGGATGATGGAGATGGGATAGTGGAGGAAGGTCGCTTCTTCATAGGGTGGTCTCTACCAGAGGATGTTTCTTGCTAATCATTTATATTTGATATCTATAATAAATATAAAAAAATATTATATTTCTTAACAATTAGATTAAAGACATAAGTAGGATGAACTTACCTGCATTAATAATGAAAAGCATTTAAAACTATTAATCATCATCTGATAAATTATCATATTGGTCATGATTTTCGTCTTCATCTTCTAAATCTTCTGAATTTTGCTTTCGGTTTCATCACTTTTTCATTAGCTAATTCTTGCAACTCTAAATCTCTTCGCTTACAGTACTCCTTTAAATCCACTCTCGCTTTCACATTGTCTTTGGTTTTGCCTTTAATATCCATGACCGTGTTAAACACAATATCAAAAATATTTTTTTCTATGTGTATCATATCTAAATTGTGTTTGATCAAATTAGTTTTCTAATATGGTAACTTCCAAAATATGCCTTGCTTTATCCAATAATGTCTAACCCCATATCCATCATATCTGCATGAACCCTCTTCAGTTATCTTTGGAAGAGAAGAAACAGCTTTCCATACTTCATTCCTAGTCAACCTATGGGAAGGTTGGTCTTTTTCGATTTGATTTTTATAGAATGCATCCCTATTTCTTCTTAATACATGATCCATAGGCAAAAATTGGTGATGACAATCAAACCAAGAATTTTTACCACCATATTTCAAAGTGAATGCCTTCGATCGCTCCATACAATATGGACATACCAATTTTTCTGCTATACTCCATCCTGACAACATGCCATATGTAGGCAAGTCATTGATGGTCCATATTAATGCAGCCCTCATCATAAAATTTTATTTTCTTGAAATATCATATGTTAGGATACCTTCTTTCCATAATACTTTTAACTCATCTATCAAAGGCTATAAATACACATCTATCTTATTTTTTGGATTATGTGGACCAAAAATAATCAAAACCAAGAACATATAAGGAATAGTCATGCATAGTTTTGGAGGAAGATTATAAGGGATAACAATTGCTGGTCAGTAAGAATATGGTGCTGCTAATTGATCATATGGTGTAAAACCATCAGCACATAAGCCTAATATGATATTTCGTGGTTCAGCTACAAAATCAAAATGCATTTGATCAAAGTGTTTTCAAGTTTCTTCATCTGATGGGTGACACAACTCCCCTAACTCCCGTCTATTCTCATAGTGCCATCTCATGTGTGGAGCAAAACTCATGGAAGCATACAATTTTTTTAACCTAAGAATGAGGGGTAAATAATGGATTCTTTTCATTGGGATCTCTTTCTGTTGTCTATTAACAATATTCTATGTTTTATAACGAGCTACACTACAAAATTTGCATTTCTTTTTTTTGTTATTCTCACCATAATACTGTTAGGATAGATCCATCAACTGCGGAACATGGATCATCCACCCAAGATCATCTGTAAAAGATATGGCACCATCTGTTGCTATGGAAAGATAGAAAAAGACAAACAAACATAATCATATAGATAATTCGGTCCAAGTGCCTACATCCATGGGACATGCAATGCTTCACTACCGAGAAAGAACAACAAAGGAGATACAATCTTAACTCATCAATTCTCTTTTTCAATCCAAAAGCATTTACCCATACAATGTTCTCATAGAAATTCAAAGAAGATCCTCCTCACAGATCTACCAATCCAGGGTCCTCGACATCCCTGGATACTCTATGCCTCTACATTAAGTCCCGGCTTTTATCCCTAGAAAATCCTATCGTTCCATGACACTCCCGACTTTCTTGATACTCTTGGCACGTCCTGAGATCCTTGGCTCTTCCTGAGACCTGCTTTTAATCTTTTTAAGAAGCTTCTGGCACTCTCTACTGAGATATCCTCCTCAACTGCTGCACCGTCGAGCCTCTCTCAGCCCTTGTGCCTCCAAGGAGGTGCTACAGCAGCACTCCAGCACTTCCTGCCTTATCTCTATTCTATTTGAGAGGTTTTTTCAAGATTCTATTTACATCTTAGGTCGTCAAGCTTTCTTATAAGTCATAATCATTCCACTAGCCATCTGATCAACTCCCACGTGCTCTCCTAACCATTAGATAGCACAACAACTCCATAGACCCCATGAAAAAGCTTAAACATGCATGCTCGCGTGTGCTTGCTTGTACTAGGTGCATCCTCACTATTCGCCTCCATCGAGCAAGCTCAGTCCACAATCAGATCAGCTCGACTGCGTTTGGCCTGAGCACTGCTTTCTGCCTTCCTGAGAGAGCAAGCTGGAATCCACCTCGAGTTGATTCGATCTCATCCCGAATTGGATCGACTGCATATTTAAGCCAACCCGACTATATGTTGGCTGATCTTTCTCGTGACTTTTGAATCTCATTCTTGGCTTATCGTGGATCGAAGCTCGAGATGCCAGATTTCAACATTCTCCATCTCGACTCGATATTCGGTTCCATCTCAAATCTGAGAGCTATCTATATGATACCACCCCCATGTTCTAGGGCTATCGCCTGCTATTCATGGATCGACAAACATGGAAGTTGAGTTAGGCCACTCGATTCTAAATTGAATCTCATCTTCGATCTATTTCCAGCTGAAGCTCCACCTTACATTGAGCTCCATCTGGCTTCTTGTACATAAGAGCATCCACCTTGATTGTGCCCTTCTTCTAACTTGATCACCACCGTAGCAACCCTTGGAACAACCTGACTCTTTCTGACTCTAATACCACTATTAGGATAAATCTGTCAACTGTAAAATATGGATCATCCATCCAAGATCATCTATAGAAGATATGGCATCACCTGTTGCTATGAAAAGATAGAAGAAGATAAACAATCACAATCTAATATGTGGTTCGGCCCAAGTGCCTACATCCATGGGACATACAATGCTTCACTATCGAGAAAGAATAATAGAGAAGATACGATCACAACTCATCAATCCTCTCTCTGAATTCAGAAGCACTCATCCATACAATGCTCTCATAAAAATCCTAAGAAGATCTTCCTCACAGATCTACCGATCTAGGATCCTCGATATCCCTGGATACTTTATGATCCTCTCAGTCTCTACATCAAGTTCCAACTTTTGTCCCTAGGCAATCCCACCATTCCAGAATACTTTCAGCTTTCTCGATGCTCTTGGCGCATCCTGAGACCCCTGGCTCTTTCTATGACCTGCTTCTGATCTCCCTTAGAAGCCTCTAGCACTCTTTGCTGAGATACCCTCCTCGACTACTGCACCGTCGAGCCTCTCTCAGCTTCCATACCTCCAAGAAGGCGCTATTGCAGCATTCCAGTACTTCTTGCCTTGTCTCTGCACCATCTGAGAGGTTTTTCTAAGACTTTCTTTACTTCTTAGGTCGTCAAGCCTTCTTATAAGTCTTAATCATCCTAATAGCCATTTGATCAGCTCCCACATGCTCTCCTCACCATTAGATAGCACAATAGCTCCATAGATCCTATGGAAAAGCTTCAACATGCATGCCCATGCATGCTTGCCTGCACTGGGCTCGTCCCCGCTATTCACCTCCGTCGAGCCAACTCGGTCCACAATCGGGCCGACTAGACAGCGTCTGACCTGAGCACTACTTTCTATCTTTCTGAGAGAGCTGGCTTAAATCCATCTCAAGCTGACTCAACTGTGTATCCAATCTAGCCCGACTATATATTGGATGATCTTTCTCGTGGCTCCTGAATTTCGTTCTTAGCTTATCATGGATCGAATCTCGAGGTACTAGATTTTAATAATTATAGGATCTGATGTAGTGCTCCCAAGCTTTGGGAGGCCATAAGAGGAGCCAGGATATTGGCTCAAAAAAATTAGGATGGGTGTGAGTCCTAGGGCTAGGATAGGAGTTATCCTAGATGAAGACGGCATATAGCCCTGCACAGACTCAAGGTTCAGGTGTGAGGATCTTGAGAAGCTTGGTAGGTACTCTGAGGAACTGAGACATAAGATGGAGCAAAGGACTAAAGCTCGGAGAAGAATCAACCAAGACAAGAGGCTGACACACAGGCAGGCTGACTCGGATACGCAGTTGAGCTGATTCGAACTGAGATCGAGCTGGCTCAAGATGCAGTCGAGCTGGCTATCTCGGGTAGACAGAAGATAGGATTCGAGCGAGATGCAGTCGAGCTAGCTTGGCTCCTAATAGAGCCAGCTCGATGGTGACGAACAAAATTGAATGGAGTTTTCTATTTGGTCTTGGATTGAAATTAATCCAAGGGGTCTTAAGGCTTGGTCCAATAAAATCTTAAGGAAGCTAACTCATGTATGGATTGTGACTAGATTTAGGGGATGAGAGTATGTGAGATATATGTACATAGGCTCGGTGAGTGCTTTCATGTATTAGGTTAGCCAGAAGAGTTTTGATCGGACCTAATAGCTATGTATAAATACATAGGTTGTATTAGGATTTCATTATGCATTGAAATACAGATCTTTTCTTCCTCAATCTCTTTTCTCTCTTCTCTCTAGAGTTGCCGCACTAAGGGGGCGCCTCCCTCAAGCCCAAGGAGGGAGGTGCCCCATCACATATCTAGATTGGTGGATCGATGATCTACTACCATAGAGAACATCAAAGGTCTCCTTAGGTCCATGCTAAAGATCAAGAATTTTCGCTGCAATTAGTATCAGAGTGGTACTGATTGTCTCAATATTTGGTATTAGAGCCTGATGATGCGTGGAGGAGAAGGAGAAGTCATACAGAAAGAAATTAAAAATCTACACATCTATTCTATGGATATCTCAGATCTATCTTTGTTATTGCTATGGTTTGGACAACCGAAAGCAGCGGATTGAAGATAGAGATTAAGAGGATTAATAGAATGAATTTTTTTCGAGGTGGAAGGTTTGGATGCATAATTTTTTGATCGATCTTGGTTGAAGAAATCAGGATGTATAACAGGTGATAGGGTTCTCTAAAAAGATGGGCAGTGTGGGGCTGTTTGGTAGATGAAGAAAAATTTTCTAAGAAATAATGATTGAAGAAAAGCTGAAGAAGCGACTATACATCCTTCGATTTTAGGAAGGTGGAAGAAGTAGTCCGGGATGCATTCAGCGGTTTGACCAGAGCATGGATTCTCATGATCATCATAGGGCTGCTCCTCTATCACCGAGGTAGATAGATTCCATGTTAATGCCATCCAGTTCCTACAATGAACATGCTATAGCCAACATACACCTCAGGATTCCATATGGCTAGGAGACCGAGTAACGGTGTAGTCAAACTATAACACCCTCAAGGTGAACTGCCGATGCACCTCAGGTCAAAGAATCAGACACACTACTACAGCATCGAGTCAGTCATTGACGAGAAGGTAGACTCCCTAATGACTACTCGAGGTGGTCACGCTCAGTGCCCTCATTCTCTAACGAGTACCTATACTCTCGCTCCGGTGTCTCCACACCGTAGACTCAAGACTCATCTACTAAAGAGAAGCGATTGTACACCAACCTTTCGGATCAATCACCATCCTCGTGATGATCCTATGGTCGGGAGCATTTTATGAGTTAATAATGATTATTCATGTCTTAAATTTTCAACTCTTTAAAATATGAATTATCATTACCATTAACTCAAAGGATGTATCACAGACACTAAATACACATATATGATAGAAAATAATCTATTTTATTTATTATAGTCATAAATTATAATTTTGCCTCTAGAAGTGTATTACAAGTGTCAGCCAATTCTGGCTTCTAGGGCACATATATCTAACAATCTCCCACTTATCCTAAAGCCAATTGGCTACAAGTCTAAGTCCCATCTTCTCAAGGTGGGCTTCGATCTTCTGCTGGCCCAACGGCTTTGTAAGTGGGTCTGCCACATTATCTACGGAGTTGACTCTCTTGACCTCGACGTAACCCTTCTCGAGGTAATCGCGGATGAGGTGGTATCGCCGCTCAATGTGCTTGGATTTCTGATGAGACCTCGGCTCTTTAGCAAGGGCTATGGTGCCATTGTTGTCGCAGTATAGAGGAATGGCATCTGATGGCATTACTCCTATTTCTGCAGCAAACTTTTTATACCAGAATGCTTCCTTCGCAGCCTTTGATGCAGCGATATATTCTGCTTCCATGGTGGAATCTGCTATCACGATTTGCTTGAAACTCTTTCCAGCTGACAGCACCACCATTGCACATAAATAGACTCCCAGATGTCGACTTTCGATCATCTATATCGGACATGAAATCCGAGTCTGTGTATCCCTAGGACTTGGAGTTCTCCATTACCAAAGACCAACATCATATCCTTAGTTCTTCTTAAGTACTTAAGGATACATTTCACAGAAGTCCAGTGTTCTTCACCTGGATTTGACTGATATCTGCTTGTGACACTCACAGCATGGGCTATATCAGGTCGTGTACATAGCATGGCATACATGAGGCTCCCTATTGCAGAAGCATAAGGGATCTTGCTCATGCGTTCTATTTCCTCAGGTGTGCTGGGGCACATCTTCTTGGAAAGATGAATACCATGTCTGAAGGGTATTAATCCCCTCTTAGAGTTTTTCCATACTAAACCTCTTTAGTACTTCTTCTATGTACATCTTCTGTGAAAGTCCTAGCATCCTATTCGGTCTATCCCTATAGACCTTAATTCCTAGAATAAAGGATGCTTCACCTAGGTCTTTCATGGAGAATTCCTTGGACAACCATAATTTGACTGTTGTCATCATGGGAATATCATTTTCCAATAAGGAGGATGTCATCCACGTACAATACGAGGAAGACAACAGCGCTCCCACTGACCTTTTTGAAAACACACGGTTCCTCTTCATTTTTGATGAAACCAAACTTTTTGATCACATCATTGAAACGAGTGTTCCAGCTCCGAGATGCTTGCTTAAGTCCATATATGGACCTTTGCAGCTTGCAAACCTTGTGATCAGTATCACTGGATGTGAAACCTAGCGGCTGTTCCATATAGATATCTTCCTCAAGATATCCATTTAAGAATGTCCATTTTCACGTCCATTTGCCATATTTCATAATCGAAATAGGCTGCAATGGCAAGCAATGTGCGGATGGATTTTAGCATAGCCACTGGGGAAAAGGTATCCTGATAGTCAATGCCTTCATGTTGACTATAACCTTTTGCCACTAGTCTAGCCTTGAATGTCTCCACATTCCCATCTGCACCAATCTTTCTCTTGAAGATCCATTTACACCCAATAGGTACTATACCTTCTGGTGGATCTACCAAGGTCCAGACTTGGTTTGAGTGCATCGAGTCAATTTCTGACTGCATTGCCTCTAGCCATTTCTCGGAGTCGATATCTGATATCGCCTCGTTGTAGGTTTTGGGATCATCACCATGAGCACCATTACCTACGAGGAATATTTTCTCTACTTCCTCTGAAATAATACCTAAGTATCTTTCAGGGGACGGAAAACTCTTTTCCGATCTACGAGGTGGAGGAGGTAGTGTTCTTTATTGGCTCAACCTGATTTGGTTCCAATTGGTCCTTAGCTCGTTGTACTTGTGAGACTTTCTCATCAAGCTTAATCTGCTTTCCAATGCCGCTATCTTGAATAAACTATTTTTCAAGAAAGATGGCATGTCGACTCACAATCACATTGTGGTCTTCTGGAATGTAGAAATAGTATCCTAATGACTCTTTAGGATATCCTATGAATCGAGCTCTGAAAGGACCTAAACTCTAACTTGTCCGCTTGTTGTCTTTTGACATGAGCCGGACAACCCCAAATTCTGAGATGACTCAGACTTGGTTTCTTACCGTGCCATATCTCATACGGTGTGGTAGGAACGGTTTTAGAGGGAACCCTATTCAGTAGATAAATTGAAGTTAACAATGAATGTCCCCAAAGAAAATCAGGGAGGTCTGTGAAGCTCATCATGGATCGAACCATATCCAATAGGAGTCCGATTTCTCCATTCTGAAACTCCGTTGAGTTGAGGTGTTCCTGGTGGAGTCCATTGAGAGACTATGCCATTATTCCTTGAGATAGTCTAGGAATTCTCGGCTAAGGTATTCACCTCCTCGATCTGATCGAAGAACCTTAATGGATTTTTCAGTTTGTTTTTCTACTTCATGTCTGAATTCTTTGAACTTTTCAAAAGCTTCAGACTTGTGTCTCATAAGATACACATACCCATACCTAGACAGATCATCGGTAAAGGTAATGAAGTAGACAAAATTGCCTCTAGCCGGCACATCAAATGGGCCGCACACATCTGTATGTACTAGGGCAAGGAGATCTGTGGCCCTCTCCCCATGTCCAACAAAAGGGAGTTTAGTCATTTTGCCTTGAAGACAAGGATTCACAAGTTGGATATGACTCGGAAAGTCAATGGACTCAATAGCCCATTTTTCTCCAATTTGTTGATCCTATCTTCTGCTATATGACCTAATCTCAGGTGCCATAGATATCTATCATTTGGACTATCCCTAGGTCGTTTGGCATTCACGTTTTGCTCGATAGTTAGAATAGGTACATCAATATGTAGCTGATAAAGACCATTAATAAGGAAACCATTTGCAATTTTATTTCTTTCATAAAGAATGTTACAATGGTCCTTAAAGAAGGTAATCACATAGCCTTCTTGTGCTAAGCATGAAACAGAAATCAAATTCCTACTAGCTGCAGGCACATAATAATAGTCTTTTAAAACTAAGTCTAAACCAGATGGTAATCGAAGAGGGTATGTTTCCACGGCTACTGCAGCAACTCTTGCTCCATTACCGATGCGTAGGATCATGTCTCCATCCCTCAACCTCCTGCTATCCTCAAGATCCTGCATGGAAGTGCACAGATGAGCACTAGAACCAGAGTCAAGCACCCAACTAGGATGCAGAAGAAATCGTAAGGTTAGACTCAATAACGAGCATACCTCCAGAAGGACCTTCCTTCTTGTTCTTCAGGGTGGCCAGGTAAGTAGGGCAGTTCCGCTTCCAATGGCCGTCGCTGTTGCAATGAAAATACTTTCCTTTGCCAGCGACTTTCATCGTCGGCTCTGCCTTCTTCTTCTTTGCTCCTTCCATCTTTTACTTTTTTTGCAGACTTCTTTTTCTTTCCATAAGACTTTTTTTTGGAAGAAGTCCGTTCCATAGCAAGAACTGAGCCTTTAGAACCTTTCATAGAAAGCTCAGCGGTAACCAGCATATTCATTAATTCGGCCAAAGAATTTTGAAGTTTATGCATGTGGTAATTCATGATGAATTGCCCATATGCATCAGTCAAGGATTGCAAAATAATATCGTTCTGCAGGTCCAAGTCTAACTTCACACCGAGCTTCTCAAGCTCTTTCCATGTCCTTGATCATCATCAGACAGTGATCTTGGACTGACTGTCCCATCATGCATCTTAGCCTTAAAAAATCGTTTCGTGACTTGATACTTGGCTGCGCGACTCTGTTCACCAAACATCTCCTACAGGTGAGCCAACATTTGGCGAGCAGTCCCGATATCTTCATGTTGGCGCTGGAGCTCATCAGACATCGAGCCCAATATGTAATATCTGGCCTTATTATCTTCGTTTATCCATTTTTTTAGAGATGCTCTTCGTTCAGTGGATGGATGGGCTGGTAAGGTGGGAAGATCCTGGTTCAATATATGGGTTAACTTCTCGAAATCCAAAATTATTTTGTAGTTCCTGAGCCAATCTTTATAATTGGGTTCGATCAGTCTATGTGTGTCCAGGATACGTGCCAATGGGTTGGACGCAGACATTTTTCTATAGAGAGTCAAAGATTCTAGTTAGATACTGTAATTATGACTTGATCAATTTATTTAAAAATTTTATTTTAAATAAATTAGCTCCCACTATTTTCTCATATTTCTACACTCTCTCTATAGAGATGCGAAAATCTTCACGATTAATGATTTCTAGTGGGTGGTGCGGTCTCACCAACTGACTCATCACCTCACCTAACAGTTATTGGTGATGGGTTAGCCAATGAGTGAACAACTCTTGTTCAATGATTCTCTAATCATGGTGCACCCAAACTTGGTCTCTAATTCATGAATCTCACCATATCCGGAATATTGATCCACTCCTTAGTTAAGTCAGACCCACCATTTGCATAGACTGGGTTTCCTAATTGAGTCTCTCATCGTATCCAAAATATTGAGCCCAACTCATCCTCCAGCCCATAGCATCCAATGCCTAATAGACATGGTTGCATCTTCCTGGTGCAACTGAGCCACTGTATCCAGTCGAGAACAATCAACCCCAGAAAGGGCCCGCACATCTACAATGGTGGAAGACCTCAGACTTAATCTTTTCTTAGGGAGAATTGATTCAGGTCTCATTAAACTAGACTTATCATAGTCATAATAATTATGACTAACCTAGTGGCATGGGTTAGCTCGGATTATTGACCACCTCAGATCAGAACTGTGTCAACAGATATGGCCAGGTAAGTGAGACCGATGGAAGGAATATGCCATTAACTCGTACAAGAACGCATTCAGATCGAATAGCTTTCAATTAAAAATCAATCGATCATATGTGCCAAACTTACATTAGATACCAAATTATTGTGCTAGAACCAATTGGGTTAGCCTACAATTCAGACTCTAACCTCTGAGCCTAATTAGGTCTTTCTTGATCGTGACTCGATCTTGACCCAGACTTAATCCTATTAGGCTGGTCAATTTAAGCATTGTTGATCCCATCTAACCAACTCTTGATTCAGTTTGATCAACTGCTTAGACCTAATTGAGCTACCCAAGCCCAAACCCAATATTATGAATATGTCTTAGATCTGAAATTCTTAATTTTAGACCTAATTAACATTCCATAATCTTAATTTTTAATTAAGTAGGGTTCATAAACAAAATATGCATAATAAATCCTAGGGTTTCAGGATCTAGGATTTTGCAGAAAGTAAGTTTTTGGTTTTCTGATTAAGGACGAATGCGCAGCACCCCTATACGTCACAAGAACGTCCCATCGGATGGGAAGAGAGGGTCTTTAAACTCTTCTTCATTCTTATGATCGGACGGCCAAGAGGAATGCCTTAATCAGGAACATGCAATACTATAAAATAATTTTAGATCTATATCATATATCTCATATACAAATTAGATCTAATCATGGCATATTTTGCATACATCTCATGTATCGAATCATGCATATTTTTAGATCTAAATTATCTCATAATAATCTAAAAAATTAGATTTAAATTGATCTAATCAAAATAAATTCTAATCTAGATAATTATGTAGAACTATTCTACAACTAGTCTAGACATGCATCTATCATATCTCATATGATATTTAAAATTAAATAATTTTTTTTTATTTACTATTTTTTAGATATTATTATAACCATTATAATATCAAAAAAATAATAAATAAATAGATCTAAAATATGATTTAATCAGATTAAATCAAAAATATGCAAGACTATTCTATAGAACTATTCTATTTTAGAACTAGTCATGCATATTTTCTAATCTTAGATCCAAATCATTTAATTTTAATTTTTTCTGATTTTAGATCTAATCACATCTCATGTGACATCTAAAATCATTTATTTTTTAATTAAAATAAATTTAAAATTAGATTTAAATATTTTTAGAACCTTGGCTCTGATACCAGTTGAAGAAAAATTCTGATTTTCTGGATCAGGTTCGTTCAGATCGGATTGGATCAAGAGATATATTTCAAAAAAAAATTTCTTTGATTCTAATCAGATCTGGAATATTTTAGATTTGATTATTATTATTTTAAAAATAAAATAAAATCTAGATAAATTAAATCAAATTTAATTTACCTTGATATGGGTAATCCTATTATCCATTGATGATCCTGTATGCAGCGGAAGGTTCTGGATCTAGCCACGCAAGTGCCTGGCCTCTATCGGTATCCACTCGAGCTGGATCTGGAGATCCTCTTCTTCTCTATCACATCTCCAAAAATCAGATCTGAATCTGATCTGGAGGATCTTCAAAACTCCTTTTGAAGATCAGCAGTCGTCCTTTGCAGCAGTGCAGCCTTCTAGCTTTCAGTCGCCTTTCTTTGATCTGGATCGCACCAACCAAGAATCCAAAACTCTTTTGGACATGGAGAGGAGAGGGAGAAGATGCTTTGGCATGGAGGAGGAGAGGAGAAAAGGCCTTGGGGCATGGAGAATTATGATTCCTTTCAATTACTTCAAATTGAGTTGGGCGCAGGGTCTTATTTATAGACTAAGCATGATCCAACTCCTCTTCTTCCCAACCAATCACAACTCTTTGTGAAATCAGATCTAAATCTGATTGGTGAAAATAGAGTCCCCTATGGATTCCTCCTTAGAGGGCACCTAAGATCAGTCAAAGTTGGTTCTTAGGAGAACTCTAATTGGAATCCAAAAAGGAGATGGAGTCCCTGTCCAACAGGGACTCCTAGGCGCCTCCAACTTGGGCACACGCCAAGGGTGGCATGCGCCCTCTTTCCTTGCCAGGTTCTGGCAGGAGGACAGGCCCCCACCAGCTCTCCAATAGGTGCATGACATGTGGTCAAAAGTCAAAGTATCAATGGTCAACATTTGACCAGTCAAAGGTAGACTTTTGACCAAAGTCAAAGAACAAGAAATGGCAGGTGACCAAAAATGGCAGGTAATGTCTTACAAAATAAGACAACCTTTTCTGACTTGGACAACCTCCAGTCAGACCATATGAAGGCCTCTGATTGAGCACAAACTCCTTTGGCTCAGATCAGGACAACTTATTTATGATAGCAAAAGAAGAACGTTAGGTTCAATCGAGTGCTAGCACGATTTTCTTGAACCTAATTGAATCTCATTCAGATCAATTGAACTGGATCAGTTCAATTGATGATCACCAGATTCAAACCCTTATTTGTGTGATCCAGTTAGGTTCAGTTCTGTATGGTAATGGGATATGTCATGATCTCTATCATCGACATCATCGAAACTCCTTTCGATGGATCAGAACTCTTCTGATTCGAACAGCTAGAATGATCGATCATCTAAATCATTCTAATTGCTCCCAAAATCCATCCAGTGACACCTAGCAGTATATGGTGGCAACCCATCAGAGCTGAATGCAAAACCTCTTGGTGCAGCTACCTGTGTGATTAAGTTCTTCTATCTTGAGCCCCGATCAGATTAGGGTTAAGGTAAACTCGTCAAACCCTAGTTTCTGTCATATGATGTAATCATTCGATTCGAGTCCGAATGTGAAAATCTAAATAGAAACTCTTTCTATTATTTCACTCTGCCATGGCCATGGGCTTCTGGACTTGATTCTCATGATTATCATAGGGCTGCTCCTCTACCACCGAGGTAGATAGATTCCATCTTGATGCCATCCAGTTCCTACAATGAACATGCTATAGCCAACATACACCTCAGGGTTCCATATGGCTAGGAGATCGAGTAATGGTGTAGTCAAACTATAACACCCTCAAGGTGAACTGTCGATGCACCTCAGGTCAAAGAAATCAGACACACTACTGCAGCATCGAGTCAGTCATTGACGAGAAGGTAGACTTCCTAATGACTACTCGAGGTGGTCACGCTCAGTGCCCTCGTTCTCTAACGAGTATCTGTACTCTCGCTCTGGTGTCTCCA
This sequence comes from Cocos nucifera, assembly GCA_006176705.1. Classification (NCBI taxonomy): domain Eukaryota; kingdom Viridiplantae; phylum Streptophyta; class Magnoliopsida; order Arecales; family Arecaceae; genus Cocos; species Cocos nucifera. Next base: position 299,305 of record QRFJ01000325.1, read on the forward strand.
CACCGTAGACTCAAGACTCATCTACTAAAGAGAAGCGATTGTACACCAATCTTCCAGATCAATCACCATCCTCATGATGATCCTATGGTCGGAAGCATTTTATGAGTTAATAATGATTATTCATATCTTAAATTTTCAACTCTTGAAAATATGAATTATCATTATCATTAACTCAAAGGATGTATGACAGACACTAAATACACATATGTGATAAAAAATAATTTATTTTATTTATTATAGTCATAATTATAATTTTACCTCTAGAAGTGTATTACAAATGTCAGCCAATTCTGGCTTCTAGGGCACATATATCTAACAAGAAGAGGAGAAGTGCTAGGATGAAATTTTTTAGGATTCAATCGCTATAAGTGAAGAGTCGGATGAGCTCTTGGTGGTTTTGGAGGAGTTCATAGGGTGCAGTGTATCTGAGATAATTTTGAATAGGTTTGTAGAGTGTGGAGGATCCGAAGGGGTAGCGACAGTACTTGAGGTGCAGCGGTAGGCCTCGGGTGACTTGGTTATAGAGTTAGGATCTTCTACAGTATCAGGTGACTTTAGTTTCAGGTGGAGCATCGGGCAGAGGTGACTTTATGAGTGGAGATGTGATACGAGTTCAGAATAGAGGAGTGCAGAAGGACCCATATCCTAGCACCAACATCGAAGATGCACAATTTTAGATGGAGCAGCACGTGCAAAAAAGACTAGCAAAGTTCTTAGGAGATCATGTTAGGATATGTAGCGAGTGCCGGTACAGGAACGCTATGGGATCTCAAAGAAAGTTCAGGATAATTGATGCAGCTGCCAAGCAGAAGAGTTCCTACAATTTTTAGAGTGGTGCAGAAGAAGCAAACCAAGATCTTCAATAGTGGAGGTGGTCATCCCAAAGTCCTCAAAGGATGCACAGTAGTTGAAGAAGAATGATGGTGGTAAGGTGTGCATAAGTAGTTATCAAGACGTGCATCGACAGTGAGTTCGTGCAGGAGAACATTATCAGGTATGCCAAGACTTGGACGTACCAAGATGGAGATTGTAAGATTTGATGTAGTACTCTCAAGCCTTGAGAGGCCACAGGAGGAGTCAGGATGTTAGCTCCGAAAGACTAGGATGGATGTGAGTCCTAGGGTTAGGACAGGAGTTGTCCTAGGTGAAGACGGCATGTAGCCCTACATGGACTCGAGGTTCAGGTATGAGAATCTTGAGGGGCTTGGTAGGTACTTCGGAGACTTAGGACACAAGATGAAGTAAAGAACCAAAGTCAGAAGAAAAATCAGCCAAGATAAGGGACTAACACACAAGCAGGCTAGCTCAGATATGTAGTCGAGTCGGCTCAAATTGAGATCGAGCCGGATCGGAATGCTGTCAAGCTGGCTCAGGGTGCAGCCGAGTAGGCTATCTCAGGCAGATAGAAGATAGGATTCGAGTGAGATGCAGTCAAGTCAGCTCAGCTCCTAATAAAGCCAGCTCGATGGTAATGAATAGAATTGAATGAAATTTTTTGTTTGGTCTTGGATTGGAATTAATCTAAGGGATCTTATGGTCTGATCCAATAAGGTCTTAAGGGGGCTAACTCATATATGGATCGAGACTAGATCTAGAAGATGAGAGCATGTGAGACATATGTACATGGACTCGGTGAGTACTTTCATATATTGGATTAGCCAGGAAAGTTTTTGATCGGACCTAATAGCTATGTATAAATACATAGGTTGTATTAGGATTTCATTATGCATTAGAATACAGATCTTTTCTCTCTCAATCTTTCTTCTCTCTAGAGTTGCCATCCTAAAGGAGGCACCTTCCTCAAGCCCAAGGAGGGAGGCGCCCCATCACATATCTAAATTGGTGGATCTATGATCTGCTGCCATAGAGAACGTCAAATGTCTCCTCAGATCCATGCTAAAGATCAAGGGTTTCCACTATAAGTGGTATCAAAGTGGTACCGATAGTCCCAACAAATACAACATACAATCATTAATGCAATAGTCTATTTTTTGAGCAGTAAGGCTAAGTTTGGATACTAATTTCTTCGTTCTATAAAAATCTTGGGGTATTACATTATTAGGAGGATGTGTCTCTTTCATAAGCCCCACTATTTGATTAAAAGATCATTGCAAAATATTTTTCTTAGATTTTATGCTTAATAATCTAACAGCAATAGATAACTCAGAGTGATCATACATCCCAGTCATAATGATTGTTATACTGCATGTAACATATCATAAAAGTTTTGAGCATCCATATTTGGGGGCTCCTCCACATTTTGGTCATAGTGAAACCCTAATCCTGAGCCAACAACATAAAAAATCATGGCTCGATACCTATTTTATTCATTATTATCTAACTGTACACTATTAGAAGTACTTGAATGCACATCAAACACCTCACCCACACGAGGATCACTCCATGTGATGTCCAAAACCAATAATTTGGTACAAACCCTTTTTTATAAAGATCAACCTTCACTTCATCGAAACTTAAGTACTTTTGATTTTTCCACTTTGAACGAGGACATCTATTTTTTTTATGACTTAAAAAGCATGATTATTGGCAAGTAAAATAAATAAATTCTTCCACCCTTTTTTAAAAAAAAATCAGTATATCCCTTTCGACCTGATAAAAGTCTATTATAAATTCAATTATGATGATGATGGATATCCATATTCTGTAACATAACAAAACACAATCATACACTAACAACAATGTTAAAATATTTATAATCTAAACAAATATTTATATTAAATTTTACATGTATCTAAAATTTTAATAAATATAATAAATAATTATAAATACAAGGCACACTATCTACAAATTCTGCATTACACACTATTTACAAATTTTGTATATACAAATACAAGGAAATTGCTAACTAATTATTTTATCATTTAAAATAATTTACATAATAAATACATCTTATCACCAACTAATAGGTAAAGTTAAATTCTATTCCATTCAGAAATTGTATTAATTCTATAGACCAATTACAATAATTAAACGATATGTAATAGACACCAAAAGAAATTTCGACAGTATTTTTTCTTAGTTCTCCTCCTATGACTAAAGATATGTAAGGAGAACTAAAAAAAATACTATCCAAAATTTCTTCCAAATCCTCAATATACCATTTGATTATTGTAATCACCTATAAAATTAATTATAATTTTCAAACTATTCAAACTGAACAATCAATTGAGCAATATACATAATTCTCTAGCCTGTACAAAACTATATAAATGTACAAATTGTATAGAATATGTATATTAATCAAAAGACTTGTCTATCATTCTATGCAATGTAAATTTTATAAAAATAAATATCTAATTAATTAGTTAAATTAATACATAACAAACAACAAGTAATGAAATTAGATAGAAGTAACAAGATAGCAAGTAAAAAGATTTGTATAACAAAATGGTAGAAATGGAGGAAGGGAGGGCTATCTCATTAGTAGTAGAGAAGCTACGATTGTAGCACCTGTCCCTCATGACAGTGAAGCTGAGGCACCAGGCCATCTCCTCGATGGATGACTATAGTAGTATTGCCAACTCAACTTCTCAAATGACTTTTTTTATGCCACCTAGGATTGGAAGTGGGATCGAACCGACCCGAGACCCATCGGACCGGATCGGCTTTGGGTTGGGCTTGGGACTCAGCTTGAAACCATTTAGACCAGACTTGGGCCAAAAAATAAGGCCCATTTTATTTTCGAGTCTAGCTCAAGCCTACCTTTAGCCCAACTCCAACCTGAGCCCTATACTAAGCCCAACTAAATTCCTTCTCCGCGAACCCAACACCCCCCCTCCCACATCAACCCTCACGAACGTCTAAGTATTGCATGCACCATGTGTAATTGGACTGCACTAAATCCCACAGTGGATGACAAGCCAGCACTCGCTAGGGCTGGAAGTGGGCTCGGGTCGGGTCGGCTTCAAGTTAGGCTTCGGGCTCGGTCCAAAACTATTTAGGTCGGGCTCAGGCCAAAAATATAGAGTCTATTTTATTTTTGGGCTGGGCTTGGGCCTATCTTTGGTCCAACTCGGTCGATTAAAATCTACCCATTTTGAGCGCACACCCCACCCCATCCCCCCCCTCCCTCGGTCCCTCGGTGTAGAACCCCTCCCTCCCCTTTTCCTCCCAAGCCCGATTGATTAAAATCTACCCATTTTGAGTGCACACCCCATCCCATCCCCCTCCCTCCCTCAGTCCCTCGGTGCAGAACCAATCCCTCCCCTTTTCCTCTCGGCCCATCCCGTCCTCCTGCGGCTTCCCTGACTACCCCGCAGCCCGTCGCACCCCCGCGCCCTCCCCCCACCCCACCCTCCTCCGACCCCGGTGCGACACCACCCCCACCCCTCCAGTTCTGGCCCTCACGAGCACCCTTACCTCCACCATCCCTCGACCCCAGTGCGAAACCAACCCCCCCCCATCATCCTCCGATCTTGGTGCGAAACCAACCCCTCCTTTCGGCCTTGGCCCTCACAAACCTCCCCCCACATCCGACCCTCTCCCGGCCCCCCGGCAAAACCCACTCTCCCATCCTCCTCCGCCCCTGGTGCAAAACCAACCCCCCCATCCTCCTCCAGCCCCGATGCGAAGCCAACCCCCCATCCGGCCCCAGCCACCCTCCCGACCCCCTGCGAACCCCCCCATTCGACCTCCCACAACCCTGTCCCTGCATTTGCACCGCACCCCCATAGCTGGCGCCTGGATAAACTTCATGGCCCTCCATGGTCCCCACTCCGCCCTCCAAATACAAAAAAAAAGGGTTTACAAATTTACCTTTCTAGTGGAGAGGGTGATCGACGATGGGAGGCAGGGCTTCGGCTATGTCGGGATGGAGGAAAGGAGGGGAGGAAGGGCTTCGGTGGTGGGACAAAGGAAGGGAGAAGAGCTCAGCGTTGTAACTAGTGGCGGAAACGAGAGGGAGAACTCGATGCTATAACTAGTGGCGGGATGGAAAAATTAAGAGAGGGGAGGGAGGGTTCGGCATGCGGCAAATAAATTTGATCATGACGAAAAAAATTTAAGATGTAGATAATTTTTAAAAAAATTAATTTACAAATATAGCAACCAATAATTAATTCATAAAAAATTATAAAAAATTAAAATAAAATATAAAATGATCAAAAAATTGATTAAAAAATGCTAAAATTATTTTTTTAATTTAAAATAATTTAAAATTTTTTTGATCAATTTTTTGGTTTGAAAATTAATTTTTTCTAACTAAAAAATTGATCAAAAAATGTCAAAATTATTTTTTAAAATTTAAAACAATTCAAAAATTTTTCCAACCAAAAAATTGATTGAAAAATTCTAAAATTAATTATTTTTATTTAAAATAATTTAAAATTTTAGTGATCAATTTGTTAGTCACAAAATTAATTTTTTTAATCAATTTTTTGATTATAATATATTTTGTAACTAAATATTTATTTTTTTATTTTTTTCTAAATATATATAATTTTAGAATTTAAAGTCTATCTTTACCATTCATTATCTAAATAGTTATTATTAGAGTATCGTCATAAATAATTGGCTCAATCCGATAGCCCTAGCTATGTCAATCAATAAAATTTAATTTCGACGGTCATGAATGATCGTATGATGATCTGATAGATATAAATCACTAATAGATTCCAAAATTTGTAATGATAATCTCGATGATAGTTGCAGCGTACTATCAAAATTTTACTTCAATCAGACATCTTTATCATTATTGATTTAGCATAAAATGATTTGGATCGTTAAATAAAAAATAACTGATCAAAAGGTCAAATGGCGTCCGATTATAAGATAATTTTTTAGATAAATGATCTTTGCAACTACTTTGATCATTTGTATGGTGGTGATCATTAAATTTAAATTATGCGTATATGAATGATTTAAAACTATATGTTTCTTGATACTCATTCTTAAATGTTGTTAGGTAATTATACTTATGCTTTCGTAAGATCTACTTAACGTCAATGGTTCATATATGCATGGTTTGGATTTTATGATCATCATTGTATAAATGATTAAAGTAGTAGTAAAAATTATTTATCTAAAAAATTATCTTATGATTGAATGCCATTTAGCCTTTTAATCACTTATTTTTTATTTAACGGTTCAAATCATTCTATGCTAAATTGACCATGATAATGATATTGGATTGAAGTAAAATTTTGATAGTGTGTAACAAATATCACCAAGATCATCGTTGTAAGTTTTAGAATTCATCGATCATCTCTATCTATTAGATCATTATATGATCGTTCGTGGCTATCGAAATCAAATTTTATTGATTGACATAGCTAGGACAACCAGATCGAGCTGGTCTTTTATGATGATACTCTAATGATAACTATTTAGATAATAAATGATGAAGATGGACTTTAAATTTTAAAATTATATCATATTTTAAAAAAATAAAAAAAAATTATATTTGATTGTAAAATATATTTATGATCAAAAAATTAATCAAAAAAAATTAATTTTATGATCGATAAATCAATCACTAAAATTTTAAATTATTTAAATAAAAAATTAATTTTAGAATTTTATGACTGATTTTTGGGTCAAAACCTTTTTTGAATTATATTAAATTAAAAAAAATAATTTTGGCATTTTTTGATCAATTTTTTATTCAAAATTTTTTTTATCAAATTTTTGGTCAAAAAAATTAATTTTTCAATCAAAAGATTGATCAAAAGATTTTTTGAATTATTTTAAATTAAAAAATATTTTTTGTATTTTATGATCAATTTTTCTATCAAAAAGTTTTGGACCAATTTTTTGGTAAAAAAATTAATTTTCCTATCAAAAAATCGATTAAATTTTTTTTAAAAATTTACTTTTATATTCAAATTTTTTATTGTAAAATCGATCGTAAAATTAAAATTTTGTGACCAATTTTGAAACCAATATTTTTTGGTCTCTATATTAATTTTTTTTAATAATTGATCATAAAATCAATCACATAAATTTTGATCGTAAAATTGATCGCTAATTTCAACCAAAAAATTCGATCACAAAATTATTGTTTTCTTGTACTGTATTATCTTTAAATTTTAATTATAATAGATGTTAGAAACTATAATTAATTATGATTAATTAAAATAAATTTTAAAAAATATTATTATAATTTTTTTAAAAAATAAAATTAACTAATACTTACAGCATTAAAGACAGCTTTAGTCATTGCTAATACTTATTAGCGATAGCATTAACGATAAAAAAATCATCGATAATTTTTTTAAAATTTTTTAAATTTAATTTAAAAATATAAAATAAATAATGATAGAGTTTAGTCATTATAAATACTATCACTAATAACTATTATTAGCGATGGCTAAAAATTTTATCGCTAATAGTGATAATTAGTGACAAGAATTATTCCGACTATCAATTAGCAATAATTTTTCATTGCTAATGCTATTATCGATGATAAAATCATTATTAGTGATGGTAAATTTATTTTTAAAAAAAATTATAATATATAGCAAAAAAACTATTATATTGAGAAGAAAACGATCATCAATGGTCTCTATTCATTCCAAAGAGAGCTGCAAGAGGAGATCAAATACAAAGATGATTCATACAGGGGCATAGATTAAATATACAAATTGTACAATTTGATGCAAATCTGATACAATGTCCATGGTTGTCAACACATAAGATAATTACAACCATGCTCTATGATACCTACACCATAAACACTTTGGCAGAAACTCCATGGCCATCAAGAATTGAAATAAGCAAAAGTTCTTGAATGAAACCATTAGTAAAACAGATCAACCATTAAACTAGAGGAGATAACCAAAATCCAAGACGTGCAAAAACAACAAAAGAAAGAAGAAAAAAACCAATTAACCAAAGAACATCATATTCGTAAAGTAAACTAGTATTTTGTTTTTAATAACTGAATACAGCATCCCAATAAAGTTATATTATTGCTATAAAAATTATGTCAACCAATGACAAAAAACCTATGATGGAATGGATCAACAAATACCGGAAAGTCGGTGAAATTGCACAAAGCTTCAATTATTAAAAATCTTTGCATAGCTCTAACTAAGGCCGAGCAAAAATTGGGTTGAGAGAAAAATTTCATCCGACCAAACCTAATTAGGTTGAAAAAAATTTAATCTGCTGCCAACTATTTATCCTTTATAAACCGTTTAAAACCAAAGTAAGTAATTTGTAGTGGATTCGGATGGATTGTATCGGTTTAAGCTTCAATATTGATCCAATATTAATTTTAAGTCCAATGTTAACCCATTTAAGCTTATTTATGGGTTCGGATATGTTATGTCAAGTTTGGATAGATTGTATCCGGTTCGAATGGATTATATGTTAAGAGTGTAGGAATTGAACTGACCATAAATAATTAAATTTTTTACAAATTTCAACCTGATTCTATTTAATTTATGTCTTTCAACCGACTGAAACTGATGTTTATTAGATCGGATTGGATAGATTTCTTCGGATTTTAGTTATCTACTTAGCCCTAGCTCTAACACCATGTGACAGAATCAATCCAGAACAAGATAGGCAAAGTTTCCGACCATTTTTGGAAACCCTTGAAGAAAATGTTAAATGAATCTAGTAATAAAAAAGAAAAAAGAGGGCAGTTCTTGCCTCACTAAGTTACCATTTTTCATCAATCTAAGCCACCCTCGAAACACCATTAGTTTTAGATCAAAATCACATTTAGAGGAAAAGAAGCAAAAAATGAAATTTTTGGAAAAATGTCTTACCTTTTAATTTTGTCTTTCCCTTACTTTTCTCTGATTTTTTTTTGGAGTTTTCTACTGATTTTTTTTTTTTATTTATACCATCCTCAAGATGCTCAACCAAAGGTGAAGTTGGAGTGGCCGAAAAAAAAAAAACAATGGCTAAGGAAGGTTAATCGATTGATAAGAATTTTGACTTAATTTATATATAAGAATTTAAATAATAAATATCCTATCAATCATAACATAAATAAGATCTAGTTTGAATCTTATTGGCTAAGGTAGTGGATGGCTAGGCTATCCTTCCATCCACCTATTATAAATTTATTTTATAAAAATTAGAAAATATATATCGGTTGGATCTTGTTGGTTAAATAGTGGATAGGCTATCCTTTCACCTACCTATTATAAATTTATTTTATAAAAATTAAAAAATATATATTAAATTTTATTTTTAAAATTATGATGCTAATTTCTGATAGATTATTTATCATAAAATTTTTTTCTATTTGTTAAAATATTTTTGACCACCTTTATATCAGAAATAACTATTCCAATAATGTAAAAATTATTAAAATTATATTTCTAATAGACTTTTCCATCAAAAATGTTGCTAACAAATAATTTGCTATTAAATCGGTCATAAATATTTTTATATTTTTTTTGAGTTTTTTTTTTAAAAATTCCAACAAATTTTCTGATGGAGTTATTTTTGGCAAATAATCCATTAGAAATTTATCAAAAATTTTAAGACATATTAATTATGTTTTGTCGCTTTTTTTTTATGAAAATTTATCAATGATCCATCAGAAATTTTTGACGAATTATGTCAGTCAAAAATTTTTGATGGATCATATCCATCAAAAAATTTTGTCAGTAAAATTCTTATTTCTAGTAGCGAGGCTCATCCCTGATGGCTAAATCCAATTGTCGATGACTTCATGGTATCCGAAAAGTAAAGAGGAAAGAAAATAGAAGATCATTACCTCAACTCCGATGATCAATTGATGATGGTTCGTTAGAAACATTCGATGAAAAGAATCCTCTAAATCCCATGATTTCATCAATAATTGACTGGGGATTTGCACAATACATAGAGGGAGAAGATGAAAAAAATCCACCTCTTTCATCTCACATGCTCTGCACACAAGATTCAAAATATATTTTTTTTCTACTCCAAGATTCATACGAAAAAAATTAAAGGTTTCGAGTCCTTACAGATTGTTTATGCTTGGTGCATTGAACTGTCAGCAAGAATATCTAGAATATGGGTGCAACATCTTTAGCTCAACATGAGCATGCATGGTGTGCGATACATGCAACTTGCTGTCATTGTTCATGTAACATGTTGTTCTTGTTCAGTATTTAGGAATTTGATAAATCGTACTTAAAGCACCAGACTCTCATTCTCTGACAATGATAGATGACTTTAATAATTACAAAAAGAGAGCAAGATATAATTCTCTAAATGTTACCAAAATCGTCTGTGGGCTTTCAATAAGAAAAACAAAAGAGGAGAAAAGATAGAAAGAAAGGAGGTAGTGGATTTGGTAGATAATGTATGCATATTTGGAGTATAGAATAGTCCCTACGAATCCAAGCAAAGCATTTTTATTTTTCCTTTTTCTCCTTCTCTTGGTTTATATTATGTCTAAATGGGGTTTTTTTCCTCACCGAAATGGATAAAATAATGTTATGCAGGAGTCAAACACCCTTTCGAGGTGTGGATTGGGGCCTTCCCAATGGTCACACTCCTCTAGCTAAAAATCAAAAGTTGGGTTTGAGTTGTGGGTGTTAGATGATTATAAAATAGATGGGGCCACTAATTCTTTCCCTCTTTATTAAAAAAAAAATAAGGCCATATTTAGTACCTTTTTTTTTCTCTTGTTCTAATAGAAAATATGGAATCTAATGTAGAAAATATGTCCGATTATCCTATTTCTATTTTTTTTAAATAAATTTTATTATTTTTAAAAAAATAAAAATAAAAATTTATTACTTCCATGTTTTTTAAAAATAGTTTTCATCCTTCTCTCAATTCCTTGCTCAACTGCCCTATGATCTTTATTTATGGTGGCTTAAGGTTGCCATCGCCACCATCTATTATGCCTCAACTTCTCCTTAGCCAATGAGGAGGCAATATCGTTGTCCAAGATGGAGAAGGCAATACTTTGTGAGGATGATACTATATAGTGAAACTTGCCAGTAAGAAGCTAGAAGAGATCAAAGGCTATGAGGGAAAGAAATGGGCTGGAGAGGTTGGCATCGGACGTCAGGTTTCACATGGAAAAGTTTGAGGAGGGAGGCAATCTTGGCTATATCTCATAAGTATTGATGCCGAGCCCCTCAAGAAGATAAGCTTGTCATTGAAAGAAGTGACGATGCCAAAGAGGAAGCGACCAACAGTAGAGGTAAAGATGAGAGTAGTAAAGGCCAGAGGAGGTTAGTTTGAAACCAATATCAAATGATATAAAAAGGAGGCTAGAATTGAAGGGACCGCTAGGGATCGCTAGCAGAGAAGAAAGCAGCATGGTTGGAAGGATTGCATCTCCAATATTCGACATTGCTGAGAAAATCACTAGGAGGATGCTAAATTCCTTTACCATTAGTAGTGGTGGTGATTTTTTACCTTCCTCACTAACAATCTTGGTTAACTTCGGAGACAGCCTTCTCAGCATAAGGGTTAAAAGGGATAACTATTGTTTAAAAAAAAAAAATAGTGATATCAAGCATAATTTTTAATTTCAGGAATCTAATATAATGGGAAAAGAATTTCTATTTCTAATTTTTTTTAAAAAAAAAAAAAATTGACAATGATACCAAGTGCAACCTCAGTGGGAGTTAGTTCCATATCTCATTTGTTACGTATGTCTTTAAGTTTACAACTTTAGGAAGGTAAAAAGAAATCTTTTTCAAGAGTAGAGTAAGGAAGTGAGTAGAGAGCAGAGGAAAAAGGTCCCCCTTGATCAATGTACTCGTCTTATTTTGGTCCTGCGAATGGTTAATAGGGCTGTAGTGACAAAGCCCCTGTAAGCTGAACTAACCTGATTAGGACAGCTATTCAAGTCCAAATCGACTTACTCTAGTATATTGCTTTTTGTTACCTTAAAAAAGTAGAGTAATTAAGTATACTAGAGATAGAATGTATTAAAAGGTATGGTTTATGAGAAGATATTATCCTCCATTTTTTTATAATAAAACTTTTACATCGTCTCTACTTATGGACATAGGTAAATAGATCGAACCACATTAATTTTGTGCTCTTAATTTTTTTTTTCCCTCTTTTTTCATCTTATTTCATTATTCTCCTTACCCATCACAACATCATATAACCATTGTAGAAACTGATACATCTATACTCCATCTTAAGCTCCAACTTTGGCCCATAAGTGCTGCAAAACGTCAAATAAAGCAATTGGGTACATTTGAAGGTGATCCTAATCTAACACAAAATAGCCTTGCTTAGGCTAAATTTGCATGGATTCTGGCTAAACCAAACAGTTTGGACCATATACAAGTTAAGGAGTTCGGCCATCATTAGGTTTGTTGGATGGCAATAGCAAATTGATTAATTGAAACAATTGAAAGTATGTAAGAAACAGGAAGATGTAATATAACAATATATCAGAGTTGAATATTGATGGGCTTAGTTTTCATTTGTGCCCAATCTTAGTCCAAGTTGATCTGGCATCTGTTGGCCAAGAGATTTGACCCAAGAACAATCTATTTGGATTCAATTTAAGCTCAGCCATGCAACCTTATACCTCATTCCTCAATCTCAACTAATTCTCAAAGCCATCCAAACTATTAAATTCATGCATTTACAAAATAGGAACTTAAAAATCATAAAATCAAACATTTTATATAGGGATGGTACCAGCCAATCGATTTCTGCCTACGCATGTATAAGTCACATTTCTCAAACATGTGCGACAGAATGGTAAAAATTTTGAATATCGTCGAGACTTAATATATCATTATTCAAACATAAAGAGTTGCTATTTTTTTTTTCTTTCTTTTTTTTTTTGAATTTTTATATAGAAAATGATGTCATAGCATCGGATTATAAATCTCATGAGTATGTAAATATTGGATCTCATATATGCTTTTCATCTTAGAGCGTAATAAGGCAGAGATTATCGTTGCATCTAACATGAATTTTTAAGTAGAAGCATGTCAATTTATAGAATTAGATGTCAGAGTCGTATTCGAACGTATTGCTCTTGACATGGTGTGGAGCACCTTTACCCTACAAATAAAAGCTTTTTTTTTTTTTTTTTAAAGAAAGTGCATGCATTAGAATTATGGCTAAAGATAAATGGTATTTTTTAAATTTAAAATATCACCTACACCATGTTTTTATTATCATGACCATGAAAAACAAATAACATTAATTTTAAGTAGGTATTCATTTAGCACTTTTTATGGTTATGGTGCATTGATATTATTTTGGGCGCATGCAATATATGATTTTAGCAAGTTGCTTGAGAGCTATGCCGATCCATATTCTTCTTCTTCATGCTTGAAGGAAAATATTATTCTTTTTTTCTTTTGATGGATGGTATGGGCTACAGAACAGGGTAGCCCTCCTCCCATGCCTCTAATCCCCTAATCCTAATAATTACTAGCTTTTTTAAGAACTATGATGCAGAATTAATTAAAATTGGATGAATATGAAGATTATTGATAACAATCCTGGTGAATATTGTACTAGTTGGCACCTTCTATAGTATCAAACTTTAATACAGTATTTATTGATTCTAATATATTTTTTTATCATGGTTCATCTATGATGATGAGTTTTTATTAACTAGATTTAGTTGTCATTATATCAATCTACATTTACAATTGTTGGGGATAAATCCCGCTCCTGCCGAAGCCCGGCCCGACGCTCGGCCTAATGTAGCCAGTAGCCGCAGAAGAGCTCCGGCAGATGAGCTTCAACGAAGTCCTCCAGCGGACAGTCGAACTCCTTCGGACTACCCACGGCCGAACTCCTTCGGACTACCCACGGCCGAACTCCTCCGGACCGACTCCAACGGCCGAGCTTCAACGAAGTCCTCAAGCGGGCGAACTCCCAGCATCCAGGCTTCGGGCCGAACTCCCACCGCCAACCGAACTTCCTAACGGCCGAGCTCCTTGGACTCCAAGCGGCAGGACTTCTTCGGGAGACGGACTCCTCCCAGACGCCCGTTCCGCCATCCGAGCTCCTACGAACCTCTCTACGGCCGAGCTCCTCCCGGATTTCCCCTTCAGTCGAACTCTGTTACAAGTCCGAACTCCTCTGGATGAACTATCACCTGCAACAAGATCGGACGACGCCTTCCTCTCCGTACCGGACTCCATGCGGCCCACGACTCGCCAGTATGGCTCCCACGATCCACCGGACGATGCCTTCCTCTCCGTACCGGACTCCATGCGGCCCACGACGTGCCAGTATGGCTCCCACGATCCACCGGACGACGCCATCCTCTCCGTACCGAACTCCATGCTGCCCAACGACTCTCTGCCAGACGGCATGGCCGTCACCATCAACTAAGCTCCGCTATAAAAGGACCCCTCCATACGCCAAGGCTAAGCTCTCTGAACTCTCGACTCTCTAAGCTCTCCTCCTCATCTCTAAGCTCCGGAACTCATTCCGAGCACTCCATTCCTGTTGGCTGGAAACTAACTTGACCGTCGGAGGGTCCTGCCGGAGCCACCCCCCACCGGTTTCCGGACGGGACTTCATTTTGCAGGTCCCCGGCGGCGACCTCAGCGGCCTCGACTCCGGCGACCTCCGGCGAAGATGGATTTCTGCACCAACAGATTGGCGCTGGAAGAAGGGACTGAACCTTCGAGGTTTTCCCTTATTCTTAAAGGAGTGCTCGGCGACCCTTCTCTTCCCCCTCTGGAGATCTTCCTTTTCTCTTCCGAAGAGAAAATGCCCCCCAGGAGAGCCTCGACCCGGCGATCGACGGCCTCCTTGACCCGATCCCGTCCAGGCCCGTCTGTTCCTGCTTCAGCCCCGGCGGCCTAGGTTCCACCTGCACCCGCCGTGGATGTGAAGCAGTTCGGCCTGCTTGTCCGACAGATCCATGGCCTCACGGAGGCATTGCAGGCTATACAGCAGCCTCCGGTGGCGACTCCACCAGCAAGCCCGCCATGAGGGCGCGAGGAATCGGCCTTAAGGAAGAGCCCAATCGCCCCTAGGAGAGAAACGGAGAGCAGAAGTTCTCCCGCCGAAGCGGAGTGAAGTTCGGCGCGAGTAAGGCCGAGCCCACCCTTGAGCCCATCATCGAGGAAGCTCCGACAAAGAAATATGAAGTTCCCCCGCGGAATGAAGTTCGGCACGAGGGCGGAGGAAAGTTCCCCCGCGGAATGAAGTTCGGCACGAGGGCGGAGGAAAGTTCTCCTGCGGAATGAAGTTCGGCGGAAGGCCGAACTCCTCAACTCATCGTCAAAATGAAGTTCGGCAAGGCCGAACCCTCCCTTTGAAGCTCATCGATGAAGTTCGGCGCAAGTGATTTCAACCTGCCGGATGGATTTATGGCCCCGCCGAGGTGATATAGGCCGTGCGACGACCTTCGGTAGAGATCTTGCCAGGAAAACACGAGGAACCGACCTTAAGGAGAGCAGAAGTTCTTCCACAGAAGCGGAATGAAGTTCGGCGCGAGAAAGGTTCCGTGGGAAAGCGGAATGGAGTTTGCCGCGAGCAGGAAAGCGGAATGAAGTTCGACGGCAACAAGGCCGAACTTCCCCTAAAATCCCATCATCGGAATGAAGTTCGGCGCGAGTAAGGCCGAATTTCCGCCCGGGTATGACACCAAGGGAGCCACCTACGAAGAAGTCAAGGGAGGTGGAACGAAGCTCGGGCAAGCGACGCCGAGGTCTTCCTCGAACTCGTCATCAAAGAAGTTCGAGGGAGACGGAACGAAGTTCGGCCGCGCTCACGACCTCCCAGCACAAGTAAGGCCGAACCCCCATCTCGAGTATGTCATCAACAAAACCTCCTACAAAGAATTCGGAGGCGGAGTGAGGTCCGGTAGCTAAAGCAAAGTCGAGCTCCACCTCGAGCTCGTCGTCAAGGAAGTTCGGATAGCGAAGGAAGAAGTTTCCCCCATAAGGTTCTGCAACGAGGCGGAATGAAGTTCGGCCGTGTCCAAGGACGCGGCATGAAGTTCGGCCATGACTACGACCTCGAGGCTCATCGTCGAGGAAGCCCCGACAAAGAAGCAGAAAGTTCCGCCGTGGAAGATCTCGAGGGAGAACGGAATGAAGATTCGGAATGAAGTCCGGCGCGAGGAAAGCTGAGCTCCATGAAGCCCTCCCGCGGAAGCTTTCACAAAAAAGCGGAGCAAAGTTCGGCTCAGATGAGGCCAAACTTCCTTTTCTCACCAAGATAAGTTCGGCGTGAGCCGGAGGTACGGCACGAGCAAGGGCGGAACAAAGTTCTCCCGAGAAATAAAGTTCGGCATAATCGAGGCCGAACTCCGCAGCTCCTCATTAGAATGAAGTTCGGCGGAAGCAAGGCCGAACTTTCCTCAGAAGCTCATCATTGAAAAGAAGTTCGGTACAAGTGAGGTCGAACTTTCCTTCAAAGCTCACCATCAAGTTCGGCGCAAACAAGGGCGGAACAAGGTTCTCCTGCGGAATGAAGTTCGGCATAAATGAAACTCCGCAACTCATCATCGGAATGAAGTTCGGTGGAGGGCCAAACTCCAAAGCTCATCATCACAATGAAGTTCGGTGCAAGCAAAAGCGGAACGAAGTTCTCCCGCGGAATAAAGTTCGGTGGAAGGCCGAACTCCAAAGCTCATCATCGCAATGAAGTTCAGTGCAAGCGAAAGCAGAACGAAGTTCTCCCGTGGAATAAAGTTCGGCAGAAGGCCGAACTCCTCAGCTCATCAAAATAAAGCTCGACGGAAGCAAGGCCGAAATCTCCCTTTTGAGCTCATCAATGAAACTCGGCGCAAGTGAAGCCAAACTCCACCTTAAAGCCCACCATCACAGTGAAGTTCGGCGCAAGCGGTGGCGGAACGAAGTTCTCCCGCGCATGAAGTTCGGCGTAAAGGAGGCCGAACTCCGCAGCAGATCACCAAAGTAAAGTTCGGCCGCGCTCGGGACCGCCCCAGGGCGATCGAGGCCGAACTCTCCCATAAGTACGTCGCTACAACGAATTCACGGGAGGTGCGATAAAGTTCGGACAAGCAAAGCCGACCCCTCTCTGCGAGTAGGGAGTCCGGACAAAGAAGCATGAAGTCCTCCCACGAAAAGAAAAGTTTCGCGGGAAAGCGGAATTAAGCTCCACGCAAGCGAAGCCCGAACTTCTCGAGCTCACCGCAAAGGAAGCCCCGACAGAAGGGCGCAAGAAAATCCTCCTCCCGAAGGATTCCGCAGCTACGACCCGCTCCTCTAACTCGGATTCTTGGCGAAGTTAAGAGCCAACCGCCAAGACCTGAAGGACTACGGCCTCCCTAAACATGCGCAAGTAAAGCCCCTACCATCGCGACCATGGCTACGACACTGAGGAATACGTTCAGTTCAACTCCAAGACGAGATTGAAGAGCTCGTCAAAAGGGGACGACAGTCTGAAGCAGGAGAAGATCGGCTAAAGACGCTGCCGTAACTGAAAAAGATAAGAAGGTCGGCCGCCTTGCGGCATCGTCAACGCCACCCCGGGGAGGAGCCAGGAGCTAGCTACATCGGCGATCCGCCGTCTCCCAGCGACAAAGTCAAGAGAAGCATGCTCCGAATTAAGGAGGCCAGCATGTAACAGAGGAGGTCGTCTGGATGGGACTCGCTGCCCGAGGAAACTCGAGGAACAACACCCCGACGACCCTCAAACGGAAATGTGCTGCGAGTGGCTTCCCCTCGGTAAAATTCTCCCCTCTCAGTAAATATTCTTTCTGGATGCGAAAACTATGCGATGACAGGGAAGAAGCAGTCTGCCGCATTGGAAATAGGAGGAGAACCTCGTCCTAACGCAAGCAACAACCTCGGCTAGAGATAAGATCTCTCCCGAGCGACCGTAGACAACCTCGGCTAGAGATAAGATCTCTCCCGAGCGACCGATGAATAGCCTCGGTTAGGAACAGGAGGAGAACCTCGTCCTAACGCGAGCACCAACCTCGGCTAGAGATAAGATCTCTCCCGAGCGACCGTAGACAACCTCGGCTAGAGATAAGATCTCTCCCGAGCGATCGAGTCAACCTCGGCTAGAGATAAGATCTCTCCCGAGCGACTCGAGACAACCTCGGCTAGAGATAAGATCTCTTCCGAGCGACCGAGTCAACCTCGGCTAGAGATAAGATCTCTCCCGAGCGACCGCGAACAACCTCGGTTAGGAATAGGAGGAGAACCTCATCCTAACACGAGCACCAACCTCGACTAGAGATAAGATCTCTCCCGAGCGACCGCGAACAGCCTCGGTTAGGAACAGGAGGAGAACCTCATCCTAACGCGAGCAACAACCTCGGCTAGAGATAAGATCTCTTCCGAGCGATCGTAGACAACCTCGGCTAGAGATAAGATCTCTCCCCAGCGATCGAGTCAACCTCGGCTAGAGATAAGATCTCTCCCGAGCGATCGAGTCAACCTCGGCTAGAGATAAGATCTCTCCCGAGCGACCGCGAATAGCCTCGGTTAGGAACAGGAGGAGAACCTCGTCCTAACGCGAGCACCAACCTCGGCTAGAGATAAGATCTCTTCCGAGCGACCGTAGACAACCTCGGCTAGAGATAAGATCTCTCCCGAGCGATCCGAGTCAACCTCGGCTAGAGATAAGATCTCTTCCGAGCGATCGAGTCAACCTCGACTAGAGATAAGATCTCTCCCGAGCGACCGCGAATAGCCTCGGTTAGGAACAGGAGGAGAACCTCGTCCTAACACGAGCACCAACCTCGGCTAGAGATAAGATCTCTCCCGAGCGACCGCGAACAGCCTCGGTTAGGAACAGGAGGAGAACATCATCCTAACGCGAGCAACAATCTCGGCTAGAGATAAGATCTCTCCCGAGCGACCGTAGACAACCTCGACTAGAGATAAGATCTCTCCCGAGCGACCGAGTCAACCTCGGCTAGAGATAAGATCTCTCCGAGCGACCGCGAATAGCCTCGGTTAGGAATAGGAGGAGAACCTCGTCCTAACACGAGCACCAACCTCGGCTAGAGATAAGATCTCCCCCGAGCGCCCGCATCGACTCCGACTAGGGATAAGATCCTCGGATAGACGTAAGGCCCGCGACGACCTCGGCCAGGGAGCTTCAACATCGACCGCGGCTAGAAAAAGCTATCATGTCAACCTCGGTCAGAGAGCTTCAACATCAGCTTCATCAACTTTGGCTGGAAACGAGTTCCATTTCAACTCCAAACATCGACTGGAGATGAGGTCTCCTCCAAGCCTCAGTCTCAACTTCAGCGTCAACATTGATTGGAGATGAGACCTCCCCCGAGCTTCAGCTGCAACAAACGCGGAGCCTGGAAGAAGACTTCGGCAGTCGCCTGTTTTGGTACTCCCTTCCTTCAATTTTTGAACTCGGGAGTGGGGGGCTACTGTTGGGGATAAATCCCGCTCCTGCCGAAGCCCGGCCCGACGCTCGGCCTAATGTAGCCAGTAGCCGCAGAAGAGCTCCGGCAGACGAGCTTCAACGAAGTCCTCCAGCGGACGGTCGAACTCCTTCGGACTACCCATGGCCGAACTCCTCCGGACCGACTCCAACGGTCGAGCTTCAACGAAGTCCTCAAGCGGGCGAACTCCCAGCGTCCAGGCTTCGAGCCGAACTCCCACCGCCAGCCGAACTTCCTGGCGGTCGAGCTCCTTGGACTCCAAGCGGCAGGACTTCTTCAGGAGACGGATTCCTCCCAGACGCCCATTCCGCCATCCGAGCTCCTACGAACCTCTCTGCGGCCGAGCTCCTCCCGGGTTTCCCCTTCAGCCAAACTCTATTACAAGTCCGAACTCCTCTGGACGAACTGTCACCTGCAACAAGATCGGACGACGCCTTTCTCTCCGTACCGAACTCCATGCGGCCCACGACTCGCCAGTATGGCTCCCACGATCCACCGGACGACGCCTTCCTCTCCGTACCGGACTCCATGCGGCCCACGACTCGCCAGTATGGCTCCCACGATCCACCGGACGACGCCTTCCTCTCCGTACCGGACTCCATGCGGTCCACGACGTGCCAGTATGGCTCCCACGATCCACCGGACGACGCCATCCTCTCCGTACCAAACTCCATGCTGTCCAACGATTCTCTGCCAGACGGCATGGCCGTCACCATCAACTAAGCTCCGCTATAAAAGGACCCTTCCATACGCCAAGGCTAAGCTCTTTGAACTCTCGACTCTCTAAGCTCTCCTCCTCATCTCTAAGCTCCGGAACTCATTCCGAGCACTCCATTCCTGTTGGCTGGAAACTAACTTGATCGTCGAAGGGTCCTGCCGGAGCCACCCCCCATCGGTTTCGGACGGAACTTCGTTTTGCAGGTCTCCGACGGCGACCTCAACGGCCTCGATTCTGGTGACCTCCGGCGAAGACGGATTTCTGCACCAACAATAATATTGATCATCATCGAATGGATATTGCCTTATTGTCTCATACTTACTATACCATGTCTCCCTAAATTTTTTTAATATTAAAAAAAAATTATCAGCATCAATTTGTCTTTTAATTTTCAGTCCATGTTAAATATATTTATGAATTTAACTGCTGAGGATTTGCACATGCGCTGAAGTAGAACAAAATATTAAGTAACAAGTCTGATTATAGCTAAATGAATAACCAATCTGGAGTAGCTCAGCTTGCTAGATTGTGTGGACCTGCTCAAATCCTTCGACTAGTAACCTTTTTTTTAAAAATAAAAAAATAATCTTCTCTGTCTCTAATTTTAATGGACGATTTTTCCGAACTAGAAAAAAAAATAATCTTCTGTCTCTGATTTCAACGGGCGATTTTCCCGAACTAGACGTCATCGCTGGACCAAAACCCTTCCTCCTGCGATTTTTTTTTTTTTAAAATAATCTTCTCTATCTCTGATTTCAATGGGCGATTTTTCCGAACTAGAAAAAAAAATAATCTTCTCTGCCTCTGATTTCAATGGGCGATTTTCCCGAACTAGACGTCATCGCTGGACCAAAACCTCCCCGACCTTTTCCCATATTTTCTCTCCGTAATTTATAGCGAATTTCTTTTTTTTCCCTTTAGAAAATGAAAAATAATCTTCTCTGACTTCCATGCGCGATTATCCCGAACTAAACGTCAATGCCGGACCAAAACCTCCCCAACTTGTACCCATATTTTTAAAGAGGACCTCGTTCCATTGTCTTCTCTTCACAATTTATCTCAACCTATTCCCCCAATACGACAAAATTGTTCCCAAAACGGCCCCCGTTCTCTTTTGTCTCATTCCGGTATTTCTCTCTTTTTAAAATTCCCCGCCGCTCCACCGAGTGCCGAAATCCCCCGGTATTAATACCGCCGTCCTTGGCACGCCATCTCGTGCACAGTTCTTTTTTCCCAAAACGGGAACGGTGGTCTGAGTAAAACCTTCGTGGAAAACTGGGGCACGCCCGCGAGGCGGAAACCCTATCTCTGTCTGTCTCTCCTCCCCACCTCGATTTCTTCGTGTGAATTCCTTCTCGACTGAACCCTCGCCTTTGCCCTCTCAATTCCCGCCCATCCTCCCTTTTCCGGGCTCCAATTTTACCTATCTTGTCCATCTTTCGTTGCTACGGCCTGCGGCTTTCCTTGTCCGGTTTCTTCCTCTTCCGCTCCTTGGATCTGCGTTGTAATGCTGTGAGTTGGTTGTTTTGATCGGAAAGTTTGGGTTCTGAAGGGATTCGTGGGTGGAAAATGGGGGTTTGGAGTCGATTTTGATTTCGGGAGCTGGAAGTGAAGGTGGAGGTCGATGGGTTGTGGAGGTGCTGGATCAGGGGTCGCGAGAGTTAGTGAATTGCCTGTATAAGAGGTGGGTTTCCATCAAAATCATCTTTTTCCCCTCTTTTTTTATGGACTTGTCCCTTGACGTGCTTCTTTAGTCGTTTGGATGGCCATTCTTTTGATGATTTTTTTTTTTTCCAATTTTTGTCTTTTATGGACAATTACATGCATTTGTTTTTAGCTTTCCTATGGCATAAGATGTGTTTTTTAGTGAGTTTTTACGAATATAGATGCATATACTTTTTGTCATGGTACCGTGTTCTTGTGGGTCACTTATCGGTCTCAGCCATTTTCTGCTTTTCTTTTTTTGTGTTGCTAGTATTTTTGGATTTTGTGGCAACCTCGAAATGCGGTTATAGGATTCCACGCTAATTTGTCGCTCTTTTTGATTGCGTTAGTTTATTTTATTATTTCTTTAGTGTGTTGTTTGTGAAGGCGAGAAGCCTTCTTGTTTAGTTTACTGGTTGTGAAACTGGAACTAAGTTGCATCTGATGAAAGTGGTGCGTTAATACATAGTTTTGCTTTGACACTGCTTTGTTTGAATTGAGTTATTTTACTCTGGATTGCTTATATTGAAGTTAATTAGTGTTTTGTAATTGGAGTTGTGATGCTTTCATAATTTTCTCCACAAACAACTTGACATGATCTTTCAGTTCTTGGTAATTGGATTATTTAGGTAGATTTATTTAAGTAGATGCATTTGGAAGTAGACTTGTTGTAATTTTAATTGATCGGGTTTGCCAAATGCTGTAATTGAAGATAGTGATTTTCTATTATTCGCATAAGGCTGTCAGAGATGATACTTAACCCATAACAGGCCTCCTGCTTTTAATTGTTACATAGTAAATGCCTAAATGGGAGAGAGAGGGGGGGGGGGGGTGTTGGGTTTGTGGGGGGCTACTTTTTTTTATAATTATTGCACTACATTGTCCTGAAAAATAGAAGGATAATCAGCTGGCTTTATGCACTGGTTTGACATCAGATTCTCTTTTATGTGTTTCTGCTTTTTTCTTCCTGGATTATCTTCTTAATATATTATGATGTTCTAAATTGCAGTCTTCTCACCATGTACCATGCAAAGAAATTTTCAACTATTTCCATGGTTCCGCATAAGGCACAAGGCACTGAGCAACTTGTTAATGCTGGAGTTATGGGTGGATCGAATGTAAGCAATCCAACTAATTCTGGGGGAAGTGGGAAACAACGATTAAGATGGACATCAGATCTTCATGACCGTTTTGTTGATGCAATCACACAACTCGGTGGACCAGATAGTGGGTATTTTCAATTCAGTGAAAGTGATTTATACATTAAAATGGTACAACCGAAAAATGATAGCTTTATAGCGTATGTTTTGAGACATTATCACAATTAAATATGCTGCTGTGAGATACATTTACTGTAACATTGTTGCAAATATCTGATTATGTATACGCTGTTAAAATTTTCTAATATTTCATAACTGTAACCTTGTCATCATGGAAGAGAGAAAATGTGTAATTAAATAGCCTTGAGCAAGCTAGTGTTAATGATTATTGTGGATGTTTGAATTGGTAGGATTTTGCATATTGATGGTGGTACTTGAATGCAAAGCTTTCTTCCTTTATTAAATGCATATGATGCAAGCAATCATAGCTTTGTTTAAAGCACGTTGGTAGCCTTGCTTTTCTTTGTTTTCCCAAATTAATTTCCATTCTGTTATTGTGGTAAAGAAACATTGTTTGTCCAAATCTAGTCCGTTGGTCAGAAGCCTTGAAAGTCCAAAACATATGATTTTCGGTGCATTGGCATTTTATGCCTTGTCGATCACCTTCAATGTTTAGATTTGCATTTTTTCAACCACTATCATTGAATTTTGTAATTGGTGTAAGCCCTTGCTTTACATCCTATGTGTCTTATAACCACCCCCTTTTTTATAATAGCATCTAATGAAGTGTTTGTCACGTGAAAACTCCAAAGGCTCTCAGAGCAACAAGGGCCCTGATGATCAGCTGGTTAACATGAAGGCGTGGTTAGAAAATTAGACTACTTTGTGGAAAATGAAAATTGATGTAGAACCAAAAGGGGAGCTGGTTTTCTTAGCTGTTTACATCATTACATCATAATCTGTTATGGTGAATGGATAGATGTAAATGTAATCTGTATAGATGTGTGCCAGATTGCATGATGTTTCGATAAGCAGAGCTTGACAAGCAGACACTTTCTGTAATTATAATTGGTCAGTTCCTGCATAAGCGTGTTGTATCAAGTCTTCTTAACATTTGTGAATTATTAAGAGTAGTGGTAAAACTGTTGATTAAGTATTTTAAATCAGACCTTTTTTCTTTTCTTTTTAATGAGAGATCAAAGGTTCTGTCAGTTTTCTGATTGCTGTCAGCAAATCTTTCTATATTTCTTCATTTTTCTTCCCTTTTTAGATTTCTTTTAATATCTAAGAGGCCATCCAAGGTTTTAAATCCCGTGGGATGGGATTGTCCTAGTTTTCCCTTGGGGATGTCCCAAGATGTTCCGATCGGGATGTTGGGTTGCTGGCAGGACGGTCCTGTCCCGACACGTAGGATGGTACCCCATCCCGGTGTCCCACTGGAACCTAAATCCTTGAGGCCATCATTTATTGCACCTTGTCCTCCATATTGAGCCATAGCAACAATTGACTGTATCCTTTTGCCAAGGCATGGTCAATATTGAGTGTTATTGAATATGCATTATAAGATGCATATCTTGTGTATGAGAACATAGGTCAATGTAGTCTTAAGATTTGTCAGCTTGAAGATGGGCCAAAAGATTGGTTGGCAATCAGGTGATGCTTGTTCTTAAGATTTACCTAGAATGGGGTATTTCTTGCTTTCACTATTCTTAGAGATTTGCAGAATCCACTGCAATTGATTGATGTCATTTAAGAAAGTGGTTGTGGGTATTTTTTGCTTCTATTTTTGTGAAGTTGGTATTATGAGGCTTTGCTATTTTGCCAGATAATATGATCGCTTTTACCTACTTTTTATTTGTCAGTTTTCTTCTCCTATGGATTTGGTCTTTCTTAACTTATTTATAAACTATATTTGGCTGAATGTTTGGTATTAACTTTTTGAAGAACAGCTAAACTGTTTTCTGACACACTTGATATTATGAAACTAAGTAATGTTGCACGGACATGGTTGTGGAACTACTGGTCTGACATTATTGGGCCAGTTTTGTCAAGCTAAGTTCTTTGATTTTGTGGACATGACTGCATCATAAACAGTTGCTGAATAAAAGGTAGACAAAAAAGAACACAGTTGTATTAAACCTTAATTAGCTAACATCAGGTTTTTGTTTATCACAAGAAGCAAGTCCATGATAGGTTCTGTGTTTGTACAAAAAACTTCTGTTGAGATGTTGGTTGCTTTTATCAGAAGTAAATTTTACTTTCCAAATTCTTATAATTTTTTTCGAATTTATAGGAGGAAAAAAGGTTCATTAGTAGCTTCTCCAAGAATTAAATCTGTCAGTCTATGTATGTCAGCTGTTCAGGACATGCATTTATTTAGCTCTTTTTTTGCATGTAAATTCATGGCAGCTTAACATTTTGATACTGAATGGATAAGTATTATATTAGAAAAATACTGATTTGAATGATCTTTGTACAATGATTTCATTGTTGCATGATGAAGATATGGTTTGGAACCTTCTGCTGCAAATATTGTACTAGGTTTACTGGCTAATCCTTCCATTAGAATTTCAACACTTTTTAGTTTGATTATGTGTTGAAGATCCAATATGAATCTCTTGTATTTACTTTGTGGCAAGAAAGGTGCTTGTGGTTTAAAAATCTGCTACTCAATATCGCTTTATTGTAAAATGACGTCGGCTATGCAGCTGTTGCACATGGTGCATCATTTTTGTGCTTTTCTTGTACAGATTTACCAACTATAGCATTTTGGTGAAGTCGTGACTTTGAATGCTGTTGCTTATATAAGTTATTGCTGGCAGTAAATCATTGAGATCTGGTGTAAATTAATTTACTTGGTAATCCAAATGCCTAAAGTCATTGTTAGCATATCTTATCTTTTGCACCAATAAACATTTTTATTTTCTTTTGATATATGAAATTAGAGTCATATTTAGATTTATATTATTGATGACTTTGGATGTGAATCCCGAACAGAAATTACCTGTGCTTCAACTAATTTCACCATCCCTGGTGTAAGAAGAGCACATTATCTCATCACCCTTTTCTTGCTGAATAGAAATAAACCGAGCTCCTTCTAATTTCACTATCCCTGGTATAAGAATTATTTCATTCTATCTCATCACCCTTTTGCTTCATCTGATATATTTTCCATCTTGGACTGATTTTAAGCTTTGTATCATATAGAGTTAACTGCTGATTAATGTCTAAGTGGTACTTCATTCCATTTCTGTTATTTCCTCTTGAAGATGTAGATTGTGTTGATCAAATGTTTCAGTTTTGTTTCTAATTCTAAGACCTTGCTGACTTTAAGATAGTTCTCTTATATTTTTATTTTGATTATGGTTTTAGGAGCAACACCTAAAGGGGTACTGCGAGTAATGGGTGTACCTGGAATTACAATATATCATGTAAAAAGCCACTTACAGGTATGGGCAATTGCTATGAATTGAGAGAGGTTAATGCCTTTCAGATGAGCCGAACTTTGCTGATTCTTTTGTGGTGTTCTTGTAGAAGTATCGCCTTGCAAAATATCTACCAGAATCTCCGGCTGATGGTAAGATTATTCTCTTATGTTTGATATGTGGTTCTGCTGCCAGATTCTTGGTCCAGAGCTCATTTTAGTTAGTCCAGAACTCTTACTTGAAAACTTTTTGAGTTGGAAAACTTTTTCTTCAAGAACAAAAATACCAAGTCCATGCTAAAAGGACATGTTGATTGTAGGTTCAAAAGATGAAAAAAAGGACTCTGGTGATTCACTCTCTAGCATGGATTCCGCATCGTAAGTAACCTTTTTGATTAATGATGGATTGGCTTATTTTTTTACTTATTTAGGAATGATTTTTTTGGTTCTCCTAATTTCTTGAAAATTATTGGGCTTTCCTGAAAAACTTATCAGATAATGCACCTGCTGGCTGAAAAAATTGAGTAGGTACAAATCTTGATTAAAGGGAATCTGTCCTGCTTTATGTTGATCTGTTATGATGAATGGTTCAGGAGAAACTGTGTTCCTATTACTACCGCTCGAGCAGGTAAAGTCCTGGCTAGATGTAACCAGTAAAGCAGACAAGACTGCACCCGCCTTCTGATACCGGCAATTGAACTTGAAATTAGTCTTGTGGATAGTCTTTATGTTGGTAGTCTACTTACTGCTTGACTCTTATATAGAAGGAATGTAATCTGTAGATACATATGACTCATTTGGTGAAGCATGTAATCTTGGTAACATTCTATGGTCCTGTTCATCTTCCAGAGGAGTACAGATCAGTGAAGCTTTGAAGATGCAAATGGAGGTTCAGAAGCGGCTCCATGAACAACTTGAGGTTTGTCTATTTGCCACCTGGCCTTATTGCTTATTTATCTTGAATGTTGTTTGGTTTTCTTTGACTCAAGATGCTACATTTAATTCGGTTCTGATCAGGTTAGATTTGATTGCCATTGCCTGTGAATATTGCATGGCAGATGGTATACGTGGAAATCTAAGCAACCTTTATTATATCTGGTGCCCTTTGTTTTTCATCCATGGATCGCTGCTTCTATGGAATCTTTTAGCTCGCCATGGTCCTGTAGAGCCTCTTTGATCCGATTGCGGCTTCATACTTTGTCACACTTTGGACATGCTCACCATCGCAATGTTTGACCATCTGTACATTTTTCCAATCATTTTAGGTCCAAAGACAGCTGCAGCTGAGAATTGAAGCTCAGGGGAGATACCTGCAGAAAATAATCGAGGAGCAGCAGAAGCTAGGTGGTGCCCTTAAATCCACGGAGGAAAGTCAAAAACCCTCTGAATCTCCATCGGCTTCACAGGACTGCCTCGGTGACCCTTCTCCACTCAAGAAACCAAGAATTGCTGATCAGTCACCAGATGCAGCCCATGAAACACCTCTGCCAGAGTCCAAGCCTGATTTCATTGGTCAGTGGGATCGAGAATTCTATGAAACTAGTGTTACTCGTTTTGCATTTGACTCGCGGTCGGAATTCAAAGAGGGTGGAAATAATCGCGAGCAGCAGTTTGCGGGGGCTGATGCTGACAGAAGTTGAAGTGGAGGTCCCAAGCAAAGAGGTCCGATAGGTCGCATGACCTGCCCCCATTTTATTGCTTCATCCACATTGGAACGCGTCATCTTTTGTAATCACCCCCCAAGCAGATGAATGTGCTGTCCATGCAATGCTTTGTACAATTCGTGCATTCTAAGCCATTTGTAATTATATCTACTCTCTAGCACGAGTACCGGTTCACCAAAGATTTTTTTTCATCTCATGGTAATATGGTAGTTGTATTTGTGGTGGAAGCTAAAACTGGAAGGCAGTCATGCACTCTCCTCTGAAATATGAAGTTTGTTTCTTCTTGAGACTACGAGTTTTGCGTGTCATCATGTACTAAATTCACTATTTAGTGGGGCCAGTTTCTATGAGTTTGCTTGCCTCGCCGTGCGCGTGTTGATCGGTGAATCAGCAGCGTGCCTTTTTTTTTTCGTGTGGGTGGTCATCCATGTCTATTAGAAGGTGACGAGGACTAAAGAGAGAAACTTCTTGGTTTCTTTCCAGCTGGGAATTGAAATGAAAATTTGAAAGGAGAGAATAAAGAGAAAATTCGGGGTCAACTCATTTTAAAAAAAAATTATATATATATATATATATAAGAAAAAAAAAGGAATAAAAAGCCTAGAAAGTGACCGGCAGGATAACTCAAACCGTATTCCAAGTCTGCATTCCTAATCACATTCTCTACCTGACCACTTTCCATTTCCTCCCCATCCAAACAAGGTTGAATGGCTTTTTATAATGTTAATTCGGAAGGCATCGTATGCGGTCAACCAATTTTATGGTCGACTAATAATTTTGGGCTTTTATCCCCTTAGAGGGTGAGGACATCCGTCTTCCAGATTCCTCTTCTCTTTTTTTTTTTTCCCCTTTTTGTGGGTGCTAGGACTGTTGTTGGATGCTGTTTCCAACTGCATCACTTTAGTAACTCTGCCCGACTTTTGCCTTTTCGCCAGAAAAAGGTGGTAGTGCAGTGCAGGCGAACAAGTTCCAAAGCAATTCCGCTCGGTAGTGGAGTTGGTGGGATTCGCTTAGACTTAATCCTGACACGGGCCAACGCACCTACTTCAGTGTTTTACACCTCCACTTGCACCAAGAAAACTTAGAAACAGAAGAGAATCCGAACATCGGAATCATCGGATAGATTACTCTGCCATTAATTACATCAATTGCCTCCAAATTAAGCTTATATAGTTGATGCTATGGACCAACTTCCAAAGAAGCATAAAGGTGGACTAAGAAAGTAGGATACGAAGAGCGACTAGCAGAGCCTGGCTTAAAAGACATTTGGAGAAAGGAAAGGCTGCGGTCCACACATGGGGTTATGGCATTCAGATTCCATGTCGACAAGGAAGCATTACATGGTCCAGCGGAGGCATAAATTTTTTTTATGAGATTTTGTCTGCTGCCTCTTAAATCTAATGCGATGTGGTCTCAAGGCTGTGGTCCAAAGTCATTTATAAAATAAAAGACGGATAACATTACAAATATAAGTTCAATGCTCATCAAAGCATTTGTTCTCTAGTTGAAGTAATTGAAAAGGTCGTTTTATGGTAAAAGCAAAAATATTCGGGAAGAAAAATCAACAAAAACCCTAACTTGGAAAATATATTTAAGAGACATTGAAAAACTGATTTATGAATTTATGACAGACCGTAAGCAAACTAAAATTCATACCGTAAGCAAACGGATATAATACAAACTTTGTAGATCTTATAAAACATGTTTAAATTAAGTAGAACTTTCATATACATGCACCATGGGAGATAAAAGGTGACCGGATGAGATGATCTTAATTGAATTCAGCATGATTTAGAGGAGCAAGAAAATCTTATTACAATAATGATCTTAATCAACACTTGGTTGTGGTTTCTAGATCCCGAAATATCGATCGGTAATATCAAAATGTAGCCGGATCTCAATTCATTTTGACCTAGATAGAAAACAGTAACTTTTGTAAAGAATAAGATATTATAAGATGTTAGCCTATACATAAATACATACGATATTGATAATTTGGTCGGTATCGTAAAGTTGGGATTAGCAAATACTTTCGCACTTCCAATTTTATCATTTATTTATTTAAAAATTTATTTAAGATGGTAAAATAAAAACTATTAAATCTTGATGAGTATAATAGTACTTATTAGTTTATATTTCGGTATCTTTATTCAAGATAGTAAAAGAAAAATAATTAAATCTTGATGAGTATACCAGTATTTACTAGTTTATAGTTTGATATATGAGTCCAAATCAATTAACATTTGGGACATATCATATCAATTGATGCCCTACATCAATTAAAATTATTATTTTGAATAAATTTTAATGAGTTTATTAATATTTGCCTATATTTTTAAATTTAATATTTTCTAATCCTTGTTTCCAATACAATACTTATAACCAAACTAAAAATATTTTATCTAAAAAAATTAAAATTAAATATATATATATATATATTATTTTACCTATGAACTATTTAATTATATTATATTAATTAAATTTTTTTTTTTTTCATCCACGACAAAATTCGAGAGTTACACACCATTCATATATGTAACACTATTGATGATTATACATGTGTTATGCAGTACATAGCCCATAACATCCATTCATCATATACAATACATGAATGATCAATCATATTAATTGTGTAATACATGAATGGCGGTGATCACAGGGTGGGACTCTACAAGGAATCTATTATCTACGTACAGCACTACTGCCATAAAGACTGGAGCCAAGAACGTCCAAACCATCGGCCAACAAGCTCTCACTTATTAATTAGAACTTTAAAAAAAAGGTAGATAGACACCCTTTTTCTTTTCCTTTTTTACTCCCTCTCTCTCTCTCAAGCAGCCGGCCGACCGCTTGTTATCACACCGTCCTCTCCAATTCATTTCTCACCAACCCTCTCCCTCTCTTCCTTGAGATCTCGGAAACCCTAACCCTAACTGCTCCGGGAGCCCCTCGCCGCGAAGCGATGGCCGTTGCACCCGGTGTCGCAGCCCGAGTCCTAGCCCTAGCCGTGGCCGCCGTCCTCCTCGCCGGCCCGGCCGCTCCCAACTCCGAGGGCGACGCGCTCTTCGCCCTCCGCCGGAGCCTCTCCGACCCTGACAACGTCCTTGAGAGCTGGGATCCCACGCTCGTCAACCCCTGCACCTGGTTCCACATCACCTGCAACCAGGAGAACCGCGTCACCAGAGTGTAGGCATCTCCTCCCTCTTCATCTCATTATTCTTCCAGTTGATGTTCTTTTGTCTCCACGGTCCAAAGGAATGATTTTTTTTTTTTTTTAAATTGAGAAAAGGGAGCTCATTGCGGGAAGATTTTGTATTTGATGAGATGATTAATGATTATATATGCCTTCAAATCGTGGATGATTGTTAAACCTCCTTTTTCGGTATTGAATTAAGGAAAACAACATTTTTGAACTGATTATATCCTTAAAAGTTGCAGTCTTTCAAATGAAAATTGCTTGGATTAGGAATCGTATTTGGCTACATTATTGAAGATGCTGCTAATTGATTTTTCTCTATTGAATTTGGGAAAGAAGTTTTTGAGCTCATAACATGCTCAAAGTTGCAAGATTTCAAATGAAAATATTTCAAACATGAATTCTTGATGGGATTTGAATAAGTCATGTCGTACTTATCTTGTTACTGTATTCTGGCTTGTTATGATGAGTTTTAAGCAATAGACCACGAAAGATAGAGAAACGGATTTCAAAGAGTTCACTGTTTTTATTCTGGCCGGCGTATTGACTCGAATGAATGGGATGCTGATGAAGAATCCTACTTTAATTGAGTCTAATGTGCTGCCTTATATTGTAATATCGCAACATGGTATATGATAGACTGAGGGAAAGATCGCGATACATCTATCTTTTTATATTCAAATCTGTTTTCTGCAGGGACTTAGGAAATTCTAATCTCTCAGGCCATTTGGTAGCCGAACTTGGAAAGCTTGAGCATTTGCAGTATCTGTAAGTATCCTCTTTTAAAAGCATACATGACTTTGCATGATCACTGAGTCTGGCTTTCTTGGATTCATGATATACTGGCTCCTAATTTCACGCTTGCATTTCGTTTTTTAACCTGAGATTGACTATTAAAGCATAAAAATTGCAAATTGAGACATAGTAACAAGTAAACTATTGCATTCTTTGAGAGATTAGTCCTGATAGGAAGAACTTTTCTTTAATAATGTTAGAGGGAGGGCATCAACAATCACTTGAAAGAAAATGATATGAAAAATACACAGGTCAAACACTTATGGAAACACTCCCAAGGTATGAACCTGGAATCTTATCCAAGTGGAGGAGATGTGCATGTTACTTTGAACACATAAGAACTAGACAAAGATAGCACCTTAGAGGAATCCTTGATATGCCATGGGGTTTATATGATGCAAAGCTTGAATATGCTTAACGTGATACTACAAAGGAAAATATACCATTATTCTGGAAGATGCAGAGTGTTGTTTGAATGGTGGCAGCAAAAGTTAATTTATTATCAATTTTCCCTAAATGTTGCATTTTTCAAAAGGGTTTTTTTTACGTATATACCTCCCAAATGTTAGAATTTATGTGAATACCCTCCTAAAATTAATATTTGCATGTATACACTCGTAAAATACTTGTTTTGCATGGATGGCCTTATTTTTTCTTTTTTCTTTTTCTTTTGTTTTTTTTTGGCATTTGCATGCAAGCCATCTAATGCCATTAAAAATTAGCGGTTTAAAGTTGAAATACCGAAATATCCTTATTGGATAGATGCACAAAAAGAAATATTTATAGGGGCATACATGTAAATAGCAACTTTGCAAGGGTATTCATGCAATTTAACATATTTAGGAGAGTATACACGCAAAAAAAAGTAATTCTATTTTTATCTATCTCAAATTGTTTTAACACTCAAGATTCATCTAGTACTTATTGATATTTTCTACAAAATATTGCTCAGGAAAAGGATTAATTCGATAGCTAAATGACAAAATAATTTTGTTATTGGGAAGAGGGGTAGTTCAACTAGTCAAATAAGTTTTCAGCGAGATCATTAACCTATCATCTGCTTTTGAAGTGAAAAGATAATTTCATAATTTTAATTAATTTTTAATTTATATAAATATGATTTTGACTAATGACATCAGCTAAACTGCAATGTCAAAGATATTCATGCAAAACACTGCTTCGTGAGAGTAGGTATGCAATTATCAATTTGGAAGGGTTTGCATGCAAATCCAATATTTAAGAGGCTATTCACATAAAAGATCTTAGAATTTTTTGTTGCATGTATACCCTCCTAAATTATAGAATTACAAGCATACCTGCAAAATTACTATTTGTATATATGTCCTTATTTTTTTCTTACATGTATATCAATTAAGGGTATTCCAATTATTTCAATTTTAGAACCACTAATTTCTTAATGACATTAGATGGTATGGGTACATGAGCGAAAAAAAAGGAAATCGAAGGGTATACACGCAAAATAAGTATTTTATGAGGTAGATATACAACTATCAATTTTGGAAGGGTATTCATATAAATTCTAATATTTAGAAGGATATGTAAGTAAAAAACCCTTTTCAAAATTGGGTGTATTTCCTTTTAATGAGAATATTTTTTTTTATTTTAGTTATGTCATGGTCGATGATGTCTTTGGGTCGTATACAGTGCTTTTTAGGATAAAGTTCTAATATTTGAATAAATATTAAGAATGAACATTCATGTTCTCCTTTACTCAATCTGCAATCAGCTAGTCGTTCTGTTCTATTCTTTATGTTCATCCTTCTCATGAAAACTATCTTCTTCAATTTTACTTCTGTAGCACCTCGTGACCATATTCCTGTACTATGATTCTAAACATGCAAGAGTTTTTCACAGTCTTTTGCAGTTCCTTAGTTGTTTATGATATATCTATGGCTTAAGCACTAATATTGGATTTGTGAATTCTTTATAATACTTATACAGGGAACTTTACAAGAACAACATTCAAGGGACAATCCCAGCTGAACTTGGTAATCTAAAGAGCCTGATTAGCTTGGACTTGTATAACAACAACATTTCAGGGACTATACCTCCAACACTGGGCAAACTGAAGGCTTTAGTATTCTTGTGAGTTCATATTATTTTTTTTCCTTCTCATATTATCCTTTTTCCTACTCAGAATGATTTACATGGATTTGCAACTGAATACAATCCGTTATTGGTGTTTTCTCTACTAGCATCAATCACCTCACATCAAGTCATTCATGTGTCAAACTTTTAATGTATCATAACCAGTTGGATTCTGCTATGGTGTATCTGACAATGTTACTATTCTTTAAGTAGAGGGCAGAAAATAATAGAGAAATATTGAGACTGCTTTATGTCTTCTGAATCCTTTTGGTCTGACTTTTGTATTCCTGGGTTATTGCTGATTTTATTGTCTGTTTATGCAGACGGCTCAATAACAACCAATTAACTGGACCGATCCCAAGAGAACTTGTTGGAATTTCTAGTCTCAAAGTTGTGTAAGTTTAGCAGTATTGGCTTTCACCTATCTTTGCATCATTATGGGCGAGATTTGCTTATTATGAGTTAATTAAATGTAATTTTGCTTGGTTTATGAAATGTACTTCTTTGTGCTTTCAGAGATGTCTCAAGTAACAACCTTTGTGGGACGATTCCCACCTCTGGACCTTTTGAGCACATCCCCTTGAACAAGTAATTCCAAACTTTCTTGACATTCTTTTCATTTCACTCAAATTTTTAGCATCCACTATTCTGTTTTTTAAAGTGTAGAATTCTTAGATATTAGTTATTTTCAGTGTCCATCCTTGCATCTTAATCTGCCTTATCATAGTAATGTAGTAGAAGTGATTAAGTTTGCTGCCAATAACTGGAGTTTGCAGCTACAAGTTTGAGAAGATGGAGCATGCAAACAATCTGAACAGTTAATTATATCCGATAATATGATTAGACGTTTCATATTAACTAGAAAGAACTTGTTTGCATGTAGAGCTTCTGCCATGCTTCCTAGGATATAGAACTCATCCTCCGATGACCCCCATTTATAAATTAGGTTTGATGATCCCCATTTATAAATTAGGTTGCACTTCCAGTTTTGTCAATCTTGTTCGGTACATATGAATATTTTCATTGTCAGCAGTCTTTTCTTGGAAGGTATGCAGGTATGCTGGAGGTTTTGAAGGATTGTGAGCTTTTAAAAAGCTTGATCTTAGGTATAGAAATATCTAGAGGGTACTGCAGCACCAAGGGCCTTAGCATATTTGATGGGATTTTTAGTGTTGGAGTGCGTGTCCGATATGTTATGGATGAGATCGAGGAGGTGAATATGTGATTGGGAACTCCTTTCCAATAATCTGGACCCTTCTTGCTTTGAATTCAGAATTATTATGAAGGAATTATGTAAGACAATGCATTTGATAGCATTTGCAAGTTTTGCTTGGAGACAGAATTATTCTATAGGATGTCAGAAAATTGGACCACGTGCTTGACAAAATTTATTGAGGTGATGGGCACTTCTCCATTCTGTTGAAGTAAGATAAAATTGATCGTATAATTCAGTAATTATGATCTGGTATTCTTGTTATAATCCACGTGATGCCACATACCTGCCCAATCTATGTGATGCTAGAAACCTGTTGTGAGAACTAACATGCCATCTTCTTATAGTATGTTTTCCTTAGTAAGAAAGAAGCTGAAATGATAATTATGTTATTATAACATCATAAATGTGAACTTCGGGGCCTCCTACAAAGTTTGGGATGAAATATTAGGGGATCTTCTTCCATTACCATGTTTTGTTGTGTCTATTTCATGAGGAAGAAGCTGAAAGTATGTACATGTTCTTCTGTTTTCGTGACTTAAGCAATAAGCAGTGTCCAGGCTGTGAGTAACATTGTGTGGAAATGTGGGTAGATAGGATAAAGTTAAGGATTGAGAAGTTTTATTTAACAGGGGCTCTGGTTTTCTTTGAGTGATTGTATACTGTCATGGATGTTCTATTATTAAAGTTTCTACTGTAGCATGGGAAAAAGTACATTTCTTAAATTCAGAATTAGTTTGATCTTATTATGGCTTAAATCCTTTAAATGTTTATGGCTGTATCAACAGCTTGATCATACGTAAGAAAGACCCTGGGAGAACTGGGCAGAGTCAGGTGTCCAAATGGGTATTAGACCAGTATTGGTGGTTGGGAGACCAGATCAAGCTCAGAAGAAATTTGTGAAAAGAGTATAAAGACGCTAATGTTGAGTAGCTTTTTTGGAAATAGGTTTCAGAGAAGCATTTGTAAAGCCAACCAAATTGATGTTATAAGCTTCTTGTTTATCATTTTGATTTCTCTCGTTTGTAAGTTGTCAGAGATGATCACATAGGGTCAAAGTACAAAGGATTGGAAATGCTATACAAAACCTGCTAAGAGCAGCTTTGAAAGGGGACCACTTTATTGTGCAATTTCATGATTTTTGTGAAAGTTATGGAGTTTAATGAAGCTAGGAATGGTTGGAAAATTTTGAAATTCTACAAAAAAATATGAAGAACAGGCTTTAAAGAGGTAAAATTTTACGGGGCAATTATGTGAATTTATCAATGGCAAAAAAGTTGTGGAGTATGATGAATCTGGGATTTCCTAGGTGCCAAAAGAAAGTGGAGTTAGATCAATACTGGCTCAGAATGGCATCATTCGTCATGTCATCCATTGGGAAGTTATGCTAGAGTTTAGTATATTTTCAATTGAAAAATGATAGGCTTTCTTTGGATAATCGGTTTCGAAGGTAGTCCGATCAAGATGCTGATAATATAGTGGCTGCATTGTGCATGGAATGAATTTTAAATGAATTACTACTTCATTGGTGAAAATTTATGCTTGGATCCTCCGAAGTTTCTATTTTGAAACCTAAACTGGAAAAGATTTTCTCATCTATACATGATCTGCTTTAGGGATTACGGTGTTACTCTTTTTTTAATATTTTTTTTCCTCTTCTTTTTTCTCTATGCTAATTTCGTTGGTTCTTTTTCCTCCATTATCATATTTATCTTTTTCGTCATGAGGCATGTTGCAGGGACTTCTAATTAACTTGTCTGCATGTTCCTTAAACTCTAAGCTGTTTGTTGCCTCTTTGTTCATGTGAATTAGACATTAATTCATTCTGTCTAGCATCATCAGGTTGTACTCTCAAAATCCTCTACATTTTCATATTGTTGTTTTCTCATTCTTAGACGACAGGCATTGTTGCAATGGTAAGGTTGCTCCATTGTAAGCTCTCTCTATGCATGAGCTTAAGGCTGCAAATATCTGGCCCTCTTTAGACCCTGTAGTGGCTGGAGCCTTGCATCCCGGGATGCCTGCTTTTTTCTTCATTTTCTCTTTCTAAAAAATGCTCTATGCTTCTCCCATTCATCTTCTTATTTTACAGTATAATTTCAATGAATGTGTTCTGAATGTTTACTCGTCGCCGAAATTGTCTGCAACTCTTTACAAACAGGAAATACTGCTCTGAGTATTCACCTTTAAGCAGGTGCAAATTTTGTTCTGTAGGAGCATCTGAGCTCTACTGCAAAAATGAAGATTGCATATACCTGCTGATTTTCTTGATTTTTGTTGGCTATGAAATACAATAAATTTATTATGCACTTTAGTAATAGTAATGGTAGTTTCAGCCTCCAGAGAGTAGTTTTAGTGTCTTTCTGCTGTCTCATCTATTTATGTACTTTTCATGATTTTGTCTTTCGTTGTGCAGCTTCGAAAATAATCCCCGATTGGAAGGTCCCGAGTTGCAAGGTCTTGCAACCTATGATACAAACTGCTAGATGGTGACTGGTGACACAACGACACATAGGTAGGGGATACTTATATATTGGTTTTGGTGTTGAATCTAGGTCATTATGTAAATCTACTTTGTAGCTGTCTGCTTCATGGCTGTAGTGCGGGAACACTGCTGCTTGACGTTGTATGTAGATTGGTGGGTGAATGTTTTCCTTGTACTGCTACTTGGATTGGAATAAATGAAGACAAAGCTAATCCTAGAAATATGTTGAGCACGGTTTCTGTATGGATAAATATGCAGTAGTTCAAGTGTTAGCTGACCAGCTTCCCGACTCTTGCTTCGTACCAGGTTGCATTTTCTAACCTGTGAGATTTTTTCTAAAAGGCTCTTTTAAGCAGCACTAGGTAGAGCCGACTGGTTTGAGATGACTGCTGATTAGGAAATGAGAGTTTTTGGGATGATCCTGGACCTGTGATTCTGTAGCTCATCTTGTGGCTGTTACTCGTGCTCTACCTGCTGCAACTTGATGCTTTTTACGACAATAATTGCTCATCTAGATTTGGTTGTCTCCGTTTGATGAAACTTTTGTGTTCAGGCTGAGAACATAAATCGTCGTTGAATACCAAAATATGAGCTAGGCAGGCCAAGGTGAGAGCTTTTTTCTATACCTTTCCCGTGCAAGTCATGCTGCACCTATTGCCTCGTGGAGTTCTATGATGCTCAGCACTTGCTGCTAGATTTTAATTAATAGCCCCGCCAGAATCATGATTAATGGTTTCGAAGTATGAGTATTTCCATTTGTTCGCTGACTATTTTCCAAAGTACAAAGCTCCTTTACTCCATAAACTTGATGTAACACCGTATTAGTTTACAGAGGGTTTAAGGCACCAACGGAGGGCGTGGAAGAGAACTCCTGTTTGGTTTATGAAGTTTCCGTACAAATCTAATCATCTAAACGAACCATCAGTCAACAACAAAGCAAAAGGTAGCTTTCTTCAATCATGACAATCCATCAATGCTGAAGATATTCCGAAAAACAGCAATTATTTGAATCCCTGAATTATCTTGCTCAAACTTGTAGAACATGGCATGATTCTTGCTCAGGGGAATTGTTTTCGGATTGTAAGATGGAGAATTCTCTCTCTCTCACGGAGAGAGAGAGAGAGAGAGGACAAATCTACCTTTAATATTAATTTGCATACCCCAGTTTGCGACTGCAAAGGCAAATTTTGATATCTGGCATCGGAAGATTGGTGATGCAGGGTAATGGAGATTATGTAGCATGAAAGGCTAATTTTGATATCCGGCATCAGAAGATTGGTGATGCAGGGTAACGGAGATTATGCAACAATGTTTTCCTACTTGCTCAATGGCTGCCTCGCATGATATGCACATAGGAGGGAAATAGGTTGCCGTCTCGAAAATATTTGTACTGATGAAATCAGTTACAGGGCAGCTTCGCTAATTGGCTTCTGTTATTTCCTCAAATATAGAGTGAATTTATGAGGTCCCGCTTCTCTTGCCCAAAAAGGCTAGCGTATGTACACCGATGCTTGGTGGTCAATTTGATCCTGGCTCTTGAAAACTATTTAATGCCCAAGTGATGGATAGCCCTAATAGAGGCTACAAATATTCAGACTGCAACAGCAACACGTCCCAAGAAAATTTTAATGCCTGTGTTTATGTTGAATCTTCGTCATCAAATTCAATGACAAAATATGTTGTCAATGATAAATAAATTCAAGCCAAGTGTCAATTCTCTATTCATTCACACATAAGTTATACATCAGCACTGCTGTACGTACAAAGAGCAGTAGCAAGCCAGTTTTAACCACATCAGCAACCGCAAGAATCAGCACTATCATAAGAAAAACCAAAAATAATCCAAATACAAGTTTGTTAGCAGCCACGCACGATGGACGATATAGCAGCTTTGAGCAACAACTGATTTGTGCGTCCTTCTAACATTACAGTACATGGTTTATAAGAATCCTATCGTGACCATCTTGTACCATCTCAACATGATTCAACCAAAAAAAAAAAAGCAAGAAGAAAGAAAGAAGAAGAAATTATAAGCAAGCTTCAATGATGCTACCCAAAAACTGACCGAAACTTCCAGATAGGAGAAGACTTTGGCATGCTAACAAAATGGTCTAATGCTTGGAGTTCTTAATCAGGTAGAAGATCCCAGGGAATATCTCCCACGTGCCAATACACCAATAATGAGAACTCTAACTGAAGCCACAATATAACATCACAAAGACGAGTGACCCTTCAGATTTCTCATACTGGCTCCACCTATTCGGTTCTATCTGGCTTCTTGCCCAAAAGGTGGCCAAAAGATCACCTAACACAATACGAGTACTGATGATCCAAGAACCAGTGCCATAGATCATTTTACTTGATAAGAAAAACAGCTCGTTACCTTTTGCGCTCCGCACGCCATTTATATACAGGCTTAGTTGTTGGGGAAACTATCTCATCTTCACGGAGCTTACGCTTCCGACCGGGTTTCTGCTTCATAAATAGAAATTATGCAGCTCGTTAGTCAACCGCCGTAATAAAAAAAAAAAAAAAAGTGAGAGAGAAAAAGGCATAAGAATAGTAATCATGCAAATGCACAAAAACCATCAATACTACTACAGACTTTATGGAGTATTGGTCTTTTATGCAATTAATGAGGCTGAATCTGTACACAATTATCCCCAACTATGGATGATCCAAACAAAAATGCCAATGGGAAGTGTATCAAAATTTGTGTTAGCATCTACTCATATCTAATCATGCATCAGGATGCACCAAAGTTTTCAGCACATATAACTTCTTTTTTTTTTTTTTGGAAACCTGCAATTCTTTTTGCAATGCCATGTCCGCATACAATTTTTCCAGCTCTTGAACCCTTGTCTTCCTTGCTTCTAACTCTTTGTAAGAAGAAGATGTTTTCCTGAATTGGAGCAAACGATTAGTGGGAAAAAAATAAAAAGGTCAAGCTTCAGCAGGGTCAAGACCATCATATAATGCAATCAGAACGTAGAAAAAGAAAAGTAAATATAAGGACCTGATGGTAGAGAGAGAGAGAGAGAGAGAGAGAGAGAGGTCAAGCTATTCTTATTTCATTATTGAGTTGCAAAAAACCAATTATTTTGCATGTGATACACAATAATCAAAAACATTTTGATTACCACACAGGAATACCACATGTTCAACTTACAAAATTAAAATATTCATGATGAATTTGCACATACATGTTAAACAATATGTAATGTCTCTAAGTCGAAAGATGCAACTATAGATCTCTCAATATTTGTGTGTTCTTCTGAAACACTTTGTGATACCATATCCACCCAATTATTTTTGAGTTGAAAGATGCAACTATAGATCTCTCAATATTCGTGTGTTCTTCTGAAACACTTTGTGATGCCTTATCAACCCAATTATTTTTAAGTAATGAATTAGTACTAACTCCGTAAGCCAACAAACAACATTCTCCTGTCGTCAGGCTAGAAAAATTTAGACACATAAAAAACAAGAATGAGCCTAGAACTAAACACATCTTAACATCAATCAAGCCAACTATTTATTCTGTGCAACATTATCACAACTTCTACCAATTAAAAAGTACTTCTTTATACGATTTGCCACATTTTCAAAAGCAGGTGAATTACTCGTCTGTGATGATTTCTTTAGCTTCTTTCCCTAATACATGGAAAAATGTCATCTTAGTAGACATGTAAGAATTAGATGAATAGACAACTTAAAAAGAATGCAACTAATAAAAATAAAAAATTAAAAAAAAAATGTCTCAACCACCTACAAAAAAATTGAAAAAGTACATACAACCAATAATCATGTTTCACAAGGACAAAGTGCCACAAATGGTTTTCATAATGTTCTTTCTCTCCTTCTATTTACTTTAGAAAGCAATTATTATAGCAAAATGAAAGAAGAAAAAAAATGTCATGAGGCAGACAGAAAAGATTAAAGATCCTCTCACCTGGCATTAATCTAATATACATTTCTTCTATTGCATGGCAACAGATTGAAATATTTGTTAATTTTACGAAAGCATATCTACAGCTAAAGATAGCCAAAGAGCTCCGATTTAAAGTTGAAACAAAGTCAGGAGCTTCTGTTAATAGTACAATATCACCACTCCTCTCGCAAGACTAAAGAAGGGAAGATGTAACAGAACATCGCAGGACCAAGCAAAAGAGATTGGACTCCA
Source organism: Cocos nucifera (assembly GCA_006176705.1). Lineage (NCBI taxonomy): Eukaryota > Viridiplantae > Streptophyta > Magnoliopsida > Arecales > Arecaceae > Cocos > Cocos nucifera. The sequence continues at coordinate 341,154 of QRFJ01000325.1, forward strand.
GAAAAACAGAGGTTACCTAGAAAATTAGCAATTCCGATACTACTAATTAATCAATTAGGACATCAGGATTTGTAATAAACCAGCTGAAATAAGGAATAGCTTACTGTTTATAGGACAAAAGGTGTTGTCACAAGGAGAACAAGGACATACACATCCATTGCATGGAAATTCTGTCAATTTGTCAGACATGTTAAGCTCATTTAACATATGTTAACTGATTCTAACCTTCCCTACGCAGGTCATTGAATTATTGGTGTTTGGATAATTATTATGATAAACGCATCAGAGTCATAAGAAAAATCAAACTTAAATGGAAATTACTGCAACACAAGCAACAAAGATTCCATACAGACCCAAATTGTAGACAGAACAATCTAATGTCTTTATAGTAGATGTATAAATGATACAGTACACGCATGCAGGCACCTTAGCTTCAATAAGATAGTAACCAAATCTATTTTATTTTCAACTTCTCATTAATAAAAATCAATTTTATTTTGAAACATCACTCAAATGAATCTGAGCACTCGGTCTCTCCAAAAGATCCAGCTTAGATACTATATTGGAGCATCACTATGCAATTGTCCTTCAAAATACACTAGCATAGTCCTACTGAAATTTATTGGCCCAAAATGTTGTTTCCTTTCTGTTCAAATATAGCTCTATTTTTTCCCAAAGATCCAACCAGATAATTTGTTGTCATGTGACGTAGCAGCATTTTGGTGCTCTTGTAATCATTTTGTGCTTGAGCTGATCTATCCCCTTTCTCATTTCAAATGTGTCCAAACTGTGATTATCACTGTATCATGGTGACAACCTGCTCACATGCTATGACCATAATAACTTTTATGACCATCATATGCAAGTGGCTGGTGTACTGCATAGTGTATACCACATGCAATCACATATATAACCGTATTCTAAAAATAGTAAGAAGTATATACAAATCATAAAAAAGATAAAATAATGAACTAATTGAAAATGCGTACATATTTAAAAAAGCAAAGAAAAAAATCAAGCATGCTGTTGCACACCTGTTTGAAGGCTCATTTTAGTATAGTACGACACGTTAACATAAAGAAATAAACAATACCCTACTATTTCTGATGCTCACATTTCAAGTCACTAATGCGATGAATGAATCTAGCCATTAAAAATAAAATGGAGAGAGAATGAGAAGAATGTCTGATGGGATGTGATATGGTTCCAAAGGATGAATGATATCGACAATTCCAATAAAATTTTATTCTTGAAACAAAATCCATTTTTTGATTTATTTCACCCATTCCATGACCAGAACAAAACGGGATACATGTTATACCACAATTTTGAATCATAGAGAACATAATCTTCAATATGAATCGATATTATTACATTCCTTTCCAGATACCTCCCAAGAAAAATCCCGAATTGGATCCAAAATCGACCAGTTGGCATGATCTTATCCATGTAGTTATGCACTCTTCAAATAGGAATCAATTTTTTTGACTTGGCTTTTGTGCTTTGGTGAGTTTGTCCGAGTGCACTCACCAAAATAGAGCTCAGGCTACATAAGATTACCTCCCAAAATCGACCAGTTGGCATGAACTTATCTATGCATTTATGCACTTTTCAAATAGAAATCAATTTTCTGACTTGGTTTTCGTGCTTTGGCGAATTGTCCAAGTGCATTCACCAAAATGGAGCTCAGGCTACATAAGCTACCTCCCAAGAAATATCCTGAATTGGATCCAAAATCGACCAATTGGCATAAACTTATCCATGGAATTATGCACTCTGCAAATAGGAATCAATTTTTTGACTTGGCTTTTGTGCTTTGGTGCATCGTCCGAGTGTACTCACCGAAATAGAGCTCAGGCTACATAAGCATGCTGCTTAAGCCTACATGAGAACCTAATGGTCCATTATGTGGTTGATGTAATGTGGTCACTCATTGCATCTGCATATGCAGGCATGAGGAATACAACGAAAACAGATGTACTCTCTGACCCATAGTGTAGGGGATACTGTCACCCAAAACATGAGAGGACTTGGTCATCCTATAGAAACATTAGACTGACATCAAAATGTTTTAAGTCCAACAGAATATTTTATTTCCTAGTTCCAATCCCAATATCTAAAAGAGTACATTTACAACTATAATTTTGCCTTCTTCTACTTTACAGCCAAAATTTCTGTCCCCATATCCAACCAGCATCTATAAACTGAAGTAGAAGATGAGAAGGCCATACCTATCTTCAGCATGGTAAACATGTCTGTTAGATGGCTGGTTATCCAGTGCATGAAGCGCAGAACTTAGCCTTTCAATTTTCTAGAGCAAGTAAAAAAGTCATGAGATACGAACAAGAACAATTGCAGCAAGCCATAAAAAGAACAGCCTAGGCAACATTACTCACAAACCTTCTTCACTTTGAACTTTCTGAAGAATGTATCCAATGTCTTGAGTCTTCATCAGCATGAGTTCCTCTTGGGTGTACTTGTTTGCTTCGCTCCTGAAAAGCATATCATTAATCTCGAGACAAAACAAACCAACACAAGACTCAAACATTTAGAAAATCAAATTCTTCTGACTTTGGTCTGTGAATTCCACCAACAGTTCTTGTGTTGATCATCTTGAAATAGAACTCATCCGGATTCCTAAAAGCAGCCTTCTCCTTCAACCTCTGTTAAACACCACCAATAAATTACGATTGGACATAACAATCTTTAATTCTTCATTAATATAAACAAAGTGATACAATCTTCAGTTCTTCATGAACTTAAATAAAGTGACGAACCTATACAAAAATAAATTAGATGTTCCTACCCTCAAACTCTCTTCCTTCTTGTGGAATGCCTGAGCTCTCAAAACATAATCTTTATGCTTCTCAAGAAGCCCAAACTTCTTCCTCGCATGACTGAGTATTAAACCAAAATAATTAAAGAACTGGAACAGAAAGACAGCACAAATAAGGAGGAGAACAGAAAGCAGTTCACTCATGGCTGAGCACGTTCCTTGTGAGTCCGTCGAGGGATAGCATTCCTCAGCGACGACATCTTCGAGACCAGATTTAGCAATCACCACTACAGCAATAAGTGAATCAATCCTGCAGCCAATTCCTATCAAGATGAAACTTTTCCAAATAAATCTGATTCCAAGAAGCCAATTCCAATATATACATATGCATATACATACATACATACATATGTATACATATATGTACATGTATGTACGTAAACATATATGTACATATATATACATACATGTACATATATATGTACATGTATGTATGTAGGCACGTGCGTGCATGCGTATGTATGTATGTATGTATATATATATGGATATGTATGCATATCTACGCATATGTATATCCATGTATAGAGATGTACATATATATGTACATGTATGTACATATAGGTACATATGCATATATATACATCTCTATACATGGATATACATACATATGCGTAGATATGCATACATATATACACATACATATATATACATACATATATACACATATGTATACACATACATATATACACATACATACATACATAATATATGTATGTATACACATACATATATACACATACATACATACATAATATATGTATGTATCTATACATAAATATATGTATGTATGTATGTATGTATATACATACATATATACATATATATATATATATATATATATATATATATATATATATATATATATATATATATATATATATATATATATATATATATATATATATATACATATACACACATACATACATATGTGTAGATATGCATACATATCCATATATATATATATATATATATATATATGGATATGTATGCAAAAATTCTACTTTCCACCAAACAACTTAAACCCAGATACCAACTTACTGAGAATAATTGAGATCAATGGAAAAAAAACAAAGAAAAAGATTATGAGGGGGAGTACTGATAGGGAAGAGAGAAGAAAGAAGGTTGGTTGGTGGCTCAAAGCCAGCTGGTTGGTGCCTTTAGCTTGGAGAGCGAACAGAGTTCTAGGGTTTCTTCCTTTGAGACACGTGTTAAGAGTTTAGGTTTCTTTCAGTCTCCGGGGTGTGATTCCATGTCGCATTGGATCTGATTTGAGTTGGATAAAAGGTCTCCATGGCATGATTTAAATTAACGGCCATTATAACAGTTTTGGAGCAGGCCCCATTGCATTATATATGTCATAACAGATACAGATATTTAAATAACAGCATTATTTGACCGCTAGTCTGTTATAATGGCTTATTCACTTGTATGCTTTGCTTAAAAATTTATGTATTCGTCCTCCTGCACCCACAAACTTAAATTTTATAGGGATTTACTATCACATTAAGGACCTGCTTGGATATTCTTGGTGAAATATGCTGCCTGTTGGTCCAGTCAGCTATCTTTTAAGAGCATGCCAAAACTCCATTTAATTCCTAGCTTATAGACCTATTGATCTGTAAAAATGATCCATGAAAATCTTTTTTCCTCTCTACAAGATTTGGACTAGGAGGTATTGGTTGATATGAACCATACTCGAATAGGTTTGCCTGTCCACGAATCCAGCAGGAGATTCAGTATAAATTCTACTGAATCATCCCGATAGGCAAAAAGAAAAAAAAAAAAAAAAGAACAAGCGAGTCGTGTGCCATCCTATCAACCAGCACATGGAATAAAGCAGGATGGAAGTGGTGCAATGAATTATTCAATAAATATATGTTTATTGCTAGCTACAAGAAAACTTATTCCCATGCACATTAACTTGTACATAAAAAATGTAATCATCTTTGGCTTTGGCCGGATAGATTTCTTTGGGTTTCCCTGAAACCCAATCGGGCCAACCTGATTTTGGCCCGATTGGGATTAAGCCATTAATGCATAATAATTGCTCATCACCTCAGAGGTCATCTTACTACTTGAGATGTTGATGATCAACAACATAATTTCTTAAATACCTCACAAGTTGATCGGGACTACTCAATCAGGAAGAGTATATACAACTAATTTGAAAAAAATCACATTGATCACATGAACAGATGACATATGACATGCCCCGAACTAAAAACATAACAAGCATCATAAAACTTTATCTAGCTTTCCTAGTGACAGTGACAGGTGGAAGAGGGATCGACAAGCAAATCCATCTTTTAGATTCATCCTATTATAATAACACGGTATTAATTGCAACAAAAATCTATCAAATACAAAAAGAAATAAATGGAAAGACAGAGCATAAAAAAGAAAAAGAATATGAGAGGATGGTCGCTGTCGTCCCCAAACCCCTCCAAATATCCCACCCCCTCCCCTCGCCCCTCATGCGCTCGCCAACAATCCCTAGCCTAAGCAAGTCTCCTCCTCCTTCGCCGCCACTTCCGCCACCATGCCGGAGGACTTAGAAGAGAAGGTAGGGTGGTGGCGGAGGAGTTAGTGGCTTAACAGGAGGCTGGCCGATCATGGTGATGGAGGTCCAAACGAGAACGAAGATGAAAAAGAGGGGGAGAGAGATCATGGTCCGACGACCGGCAAAGAGACTAGGAAGGGAGAACCCTAGCCGGCGGGGATCGGAAAGGCGAAGAGACGAGAAGGGGAGAACCCTAGCCGGCGACCGATGATGTTTTTTGGTGGGGGACGTCGAAGGGTTTGATTGGGATCGGGACTCTTCGAAGAGAAGAAGAGCCTAGCGAACCCACACACCCGTCGGGTATCCGAATCCGCCCGATCAACAACCCTCATTCATATTCATATTATCATAGACAGAGCTCCATAAGTTGAAAGTTTGGGCATTCAGAATCCTTCCGATCAAAAATTTTTAAATCCTATAAAATATCATGCCAAGATTGAGCTCCGAAAAAAAAGAATGAAATGAAAAAAAAAAAAAAATGATGGAAAAGGGGCATACCTGTAATTTTTTTCTGTCTTTTCTTTGTTTTAATTATTTTTTCTATGTTTCACCCCGTTTTTTCCCCTAGTTTTTCGCAGGAGTCTCGATTTGACGGTGAATGGCAAGGGTTTTGCGTTGCTACTTTTATATAAGAGTTTAAATGGTATAATAGATTACAAATCAGGCCGAATCGAGCCTGCTGGTTAAGGTAGTGGTTAGGCTGTGGGATTTCAAAGATATGTATAGTTGGATTTCGATAATGGATATCCAGGGCATAAATTCCAAACTCCTTTTTTTTTTTTTTTGGATAAATATAAAATAGAGCCAGTATATTAATCACCTATAAATTTGAAAACTTTGCATGTTGGACATTCTTCACACAAAATTATAAGCCAAGGATGTTATTGACTTGCTGTGAGTGTCTTTCCTCCTTTTCCCTTTCAATGCTTTATTATTATTATTATTATTATTATTATTATTATTATTATTATTATTATTATTATTATTATTATTATTATTATTATTATTATTATTATACACGGGGGCAGTAGGGTTATAGAAAGTGTTGTCATTTATATTAAGTATCCATTTAGTGAATATTTTCTTTAGCCTCTTGCAAATGCTTCTAACCAACGGGGCCGGGTTCACACCAATTTCTCCTTAGGCACTTCGAGTAGTATTAGGCATCCAGTCGTGCCTGATCCAATCCGACCTAAGCCCAATGGGCTAAATATTGTAGTGGATTATACCGGTATGACATGAGAATGCCAAATTCTCTGCCTAGCACGGTCCTAGAATTGAGAATTGATAGGCCAAGCCTGGCACGGTTTGTTGGCTCGTCAGGCCTATTTTTTTTTATTTTAACCCAAATGGTCCATGCCTGGCACGGCCCTTCTGGCGCGGTCCATTGACCCATCAGGCCCATTTTCTTTTTTTTAGCCCAAATGGTCCATGCCTGGCACCGTCCGCAATGACTCTAAATGGACCATGCCAAGACGGCCTATAATGATTAAAATTGATTTTTTAAAATTTTTTTTAAGGGATTCTAATGGCTATATTTCTTATTTTTACCATTTTGATCCCTCTAACAGCCAAAAAATGACTAGATTGAGGGGTATTTTGAAAAAATAAAAGTTTTGGGACTTCTATAAATAGGATCCTTCTCTTTTATTCTTACTACATCAATTCATCAAATTAATTCTCTCCCTCTCTATTGCCCAAGGATGGCTATCCAAGAAGAAAGATGAATTGGATATTTCTAAAATTAAATGACTAATGAGTAAATTAAACAAATTAAGTATTTAGATGAAACTAGCTATGTGATGTACAGTGAATAAAAGTAACAGAGTAAAAGCACACGATCACAAACATATAAATTTTATAGCGGTTTGATGCCAAACTCAATACCAATATCCACTCCCAAAGTATATCCCTTAGAAATTCAACTATAATTCATAACTAGAATTATAGTCTGATTATTTTTTGGGCTCATAATCAAATCAAGTTGGTTTTTCCTAGCTCACCAACCAAAACCATACAAGATTGTTTTCAAGACTCACAATCAATCCAGTTGGTTTTCTCCACATCACCAACCAAAATCTTATAAGTAATTATTTTCTCCGGACTAACAATCAATCCCGATTAGTTTTAACATTGGCTCACCAATCAAACCGTACAACGTCCAACTCTAGGCTTAGACCAATCCAACTCTAAGTCGGACCTATGACAGTGGTTGTTGTAACCGCTGCTATAGGTCCGACATATAGCAGCGATTATAGAAAATCGTTGCCGTAGGTTGGACCTATAGCAGTGGTTACAAAAAATCGCTGTCATAGATCGACCTATAGTAGCGGTTCATTATAATCGCTATCAAAAGTTGTACCTATAGCAGCGATTAGTAGGAACCGCTGTTATAATCTGATTTATGACAGCGTTAATTATAACCGCTGCTATATATATATTTTTAAATATTATATAATTTTAAAATTTAATATTCATCTTCATCGTTCATTATCTAAATAATTATCATTAGAGTGTCTTTACAAAAGATCGCCTTGATTTGATGGCCCTAGCTTCGTCGATCAGAAAAATTTGATTTCATTGACCATAAACGATGATGCGATGATCTGATAGATGGAGACCTCCGATGGATCCAAAAATTTGCAACGATGATCTCGGTGATGTTTGTAGCATACCATTAAATTTCACTTCAATCGGATATCGTTATCTTGATCAATTTAGTATAGATTAGTTTCGACCGTTAAATGATAAATAAGTGATCAAAGGATCAAACGGTGTCCGATTATATGATAATTTTTTTTATAAATGATCTTGACTATTATTTTAATCATTTTTTATGATGATGATTATAAAATTTAACTCATGAGATGAAGAACAAGCTAAAACTATACGTCTCCTGATAACCATTCTGAAACTTCAGTGGTTGTTATGCTCGTACTTTTGCAATATCTGCTTAACATGAATAGTTTATACGAAAATGATTTGAATTTTACTATCATCATCATATAAAATATTTAAAATTATAACAAAGATCATTTAACTAAAAAATTATCTTATAATCGGACGTCGTTTAACCCTTTGATCACTTGTTTCTAATTTAACGGCTAAAATCATTCCATACTAAATTGACCATGATAACGATATTCGATTGAAGTAAAACTTTGATAGTATCCTACAAACATCATCAAGATCATCATTGCAGGTTTTTGGATCCATCGAAGGTCTCCATCTATCAGATCATCGTATCGTCATTCATGATCGTCGAAATCAAATTTTTCTAATCGATGAAGCTAGGGCCATCGAATTGAGGCAACCTTTTGCGATGATACTCTACTGATAATTATTTAGATAATGAACGATGAAGATGGACATTAAATTTTAAACTTATATAATATTTAAAAAAAATGAGAATAAAATTATTTTTCATCTATGACGGTGGTTATCAAAAACTACTACTATAGATCTATGGTAGCGATTATAGAATCGCTGCCGTAGATCTATGACAGTGATTTTGGATAACTGCTATCGTAGATCTATGGCAGTGGTTCGATAATCAATACCGTAGATCTATGGCAGTGGTTCGATAACCGTTGCCGTAGGTTAGGTTAAAAATCTCCAAATTTTTCTTGCTTTCCTTCTATGCACGCTCGATCTCTCTCTCTCTCCCCCTCCTCTTCATCGTCGGTGAGACTCCTCCCCTCTGACCGGCATCGCCCCTCCTCCCCCCGACCGATGTCGACCCTCCTCCCCCTCGATTGGCATCGCCCCTCCTTCCCCCTTGATCGACGTCGCCCTTGCTTCACCCTCCCTCTTCGGCTCTCCATCCCCGACCGCCCCTCCCACCACCGCCACCCCACCAGCCCCCCACCACCTCCCTCCCCCGACCCTCCCTCGGCCCCAGCGAAACCCTCCCTCCGACGAAACACCATCCAACCCTTCCTCGGTCCCCCACGAAACCTCCCCTCCAGCGAACCTCCTGCACCCTCGCTCGACCCCTGCGAAACCCCACCCCCCCTCCGCCCCTCCATCCGACCCTCCCTCGGTCCCCCAGTGAACTCTCCCTCCGACGAACCCCCATCCAACCCTTCTTTCAGCCTCCGTGAAATCCCCCCCACACTTTATCCTCCTTCAGCCCTGTGTGAAACCAAACCCCCCTTCCGGCGAGCCCCTTTCACCCTCTATCGATCCCCGGGAAACCCCACCTTTTGATCCTCCTGATCGAGTGCGAAGCCTCCTTCGCCTCTCACATGCCCCTTCTGGCCCCCATCTCCGATCATCCCTGCTCTCTTTTTTCTCCTTTTCTCTCTTCTCTATCTCACTATCTTGCTTTTGTTTTGTAGGTTACCTCTATAGCCATCATCCTCCTCTAGCATCATCGCCGGCGACCCTCGGAGCTTTCGGTGCGACCCGCTCTCTATAGCCATAAGTATAATTTTTTTTAATTTTATAGTATTATTTATTAATCATATATATTTATAATAATTTATAAAATATTTATAATAAATATTATAAATATTATAATTATCTACATGCCATAGCTTTTGGGTCATACCATGACGGTAGCCTTGAACTATGCCATGTCGATGGTTGTGGACTAGATCTGTCAACGGATTGGATTTGGATCGAAATCTAGATATTTAGATTCAAACCCAATTTTAATTACTGATATTGAATCCGAATCTGAATATTCGATGGATCTGTACTTGAGAGAGGAAGAGAGGGATCTGGTCTCACCGCCAACATTAATTATTTATAAATATAATTCATATTATAGAATTTATTGCATAACATTTTTTGGATGTTTATATCTTGTTGCTTTTGTTTATTACATTGCATAATGATAGATCCGTCAATTGATTAGTGTACATAATCTCCAGCATCCGTATAATTATAAGTAATTATACGAATTAGAGAATTATATACAATGATCAATTGATTGTCCAATATGGATAGTTTGAAAATTATAGATAATTCTATAGGTAATTACAGTAATTAAACGGTATGCTAAGAATTTTAAATAAAATTTTGGATAGTATTTTTCTTTTGTTCTTCCTACACAGGAGAACTAAGGAGAAATGCTGTCAAAATTTCATTCGATCTCTGTTGCATACCATTTGATTACTGTAATGAATCTATAGAATTAATGTAATTTTTGAATAGGATAGGACCTATCTTTATCTATTAGTTGGTGATAGGATACATTTATTCCATATTTGAAAATGATATTTAATCTGAGTTTTACATATGATTTACTTGCACTATCATCATTTTTAAAATGGATAAGGGATGGATGAAGTTTAGTAGGCTCTCGTCAGAATATAAAGCTGGACTTTAAAATTTTTTTGATTATGCTATAGAGAAATTTAGGAACCATGGACTGATTCAATATCCTTATAAAAAGTGTATGGATGGGCCATGGCTACCTCGTCAAGATGTCAATGATTACCTCACTATTTATGGCTTTAAAGCCGGTTATGAAATTTATTGGGACCAACATGGTGAGGACAAACCGCAAAGAGGTGATCAACTTGAAGGAGGAGTAAAATAAATGGTTCGTGATATTTTTCTATTTGTTGGCCATAATGACGGTGTATCTACATCCATGTCTGATCGTGTGATTGGTCGAATGACAAACAGTGAAGATGTGGAGAAGATTCGTAAGTTGATGGAAGATGCTAATGTTCCATTGTATCCTGAATGTAAAAAGATGGCGAAGCTTGAGTTCTTAATCTAATTGTATCATGCAAAATGCTCCAATGGGTTCAGTAATAAAGGAGTGAACTGCATACTAGAGCTTTTGGAGGACATTCCTCCAGATAATGCATGAATTTCGAAGAATAATTATGAGGCATCGAAGATTATTGAACAGCTGAACTTTACTTATACCAAGATACATGCATGTCCCAATGATTGCATGCTCTATTAGGAGGGGGATGTCAACCACAATGAGTGCATGAGGTTTGGTGTATCAAGATGGAAATAGAACAAAGACGGCACATCGACTCGTATACCTTAAAAATTAATGTGGTACTTTTTTTTGATTTCGAGACTACAAAAGTTGTTTATGTCGGCAAAGACATCGAAGAACATGAGATGGCATGAAGAGGATCGAATAAAAAATGATGCATTGAGGCATCTAGCCGATGGAGAGGCATGGTAGAAATTTAATGAATTACATCCCAACTTTGCACAAGAGATACGTAATGTGAGGTTAGGCTTGTCGTGCAACAGTTTTAATCCATTCAAGCATATGAATACTGCCCATAATGTATGGCTAGTATTTATTCATGTTTACAACCTCCCACCGTGGATGTGTATAAAAAAATCCTTTACTTTCATGATAGTGCTCATCCTTGGACCGATGGAGGTAAGTAATGACATTGATGTTTATTTGCAGTCTTTTATTACCGAGCTGAAATAGTTATGGAGCATTCAAGGTGTTCCAACTTTTGATGCTTTGCTGAAAGAGTCATTCTCCATGCGCGCAGCACTTTTGTAGACAATAAATGACTTTTCAGCTTATGCCCTAATATCGGATTGGAGCACCAAATGTGAGCTAGTATGCTCGGTCTGTGGAAGAAACACCCAGTCTAGAAGGTTGACACATTGGAGGAGCTTTAGCTATATGGGGCATCGACATTTTCTTCATCGAAACCATCCATATAGAAGAGATGCACACTCCTTCGATGGCACTTTTGAAGAAGGTGAGGTGCCTGACCGGATGTCTAGAAGTGAAGTACTTAGAGAGTTGGATGGTCTCAGTGTTGAATTTGGGAAAGGTCATTCAATTGGTGATAAAAAAAAAAAAGTCGATCAAAGAAAGATGACACACACTTTAATTATAGGAAAAGGAGCATCTTCTTTGACTTACCATATTGGGAGATAAAACTTATTGTGCCATTGCTTAAATGTAATGCATATTGAAAAGAATGTGTGCGAGCTCTTTTTGACAACAATCTTAAATATCAAGGATAAGACCAAGGATGACTTGAATTTCTGACTTGACTTGAAAGAATGGGATATTAGAAGATCACTTCATCCAGAATCGGTAGGGGGAGAACAATGGAGGCTTGCTCATGCATGCTATGTTATAAATGCCTCTGAATGGTCCATATTTCTTCGTGTGTTGGAGAACATAAAAATCCTAGATAGATACTCAAGCAACATATCAAAGCGTGTGAATAGTAAGGATGTCAAACTTAGGGGATTGAAGACTCATGATTATCATTACTGATGCAGAAATTGATCCCAATAGCTATTCGCCGCGTGTTGCTAAAAAATGTTAAAATGACGGTTATTCATCTTTGCAATTTTTACAGAGATATTTGTGCAAAGAGATTGCTTAAGAAAGACGTGAAAAAAATGAAGGTAAGGGCGATGACTATATTATGTAATCTAGAGAAGATATTTTCACCATCATTTTTCATGATTATGATGCATCTCACCGTGCACCTTATGGGGGAAGTTGCACTTGGAGGCTCAGTGTTCTGTCGATGGATTATCCTACTGAGAGAAATATTCAAACTTTGAAATCTTATGTAAGAAATATGAATCGCCCAGAGGGATCTATAGTAGAAGGTTATTTGGATCAAGAGTGTATGAATTTTTATACCATATACTTAAACAAGCTCGAGACATATCGTAATCGGTCAATGAGGAATCAGAATGATCAGTATGAGCCAATTGAGCCTGTATTTGAGTCCATTCCATAGCCAGGTGGACTTTTCACTTTATACTGCCTTACTAATTTGAGCATTGAGAAAAGGGATAAGGCACACTGCTATATGCTCTTTAACTATGATGTCATTGAGTCGTATATAAGGTGAGTCACTTAGCATTATTTATTTCATAATAATTAAAAAAATACTTAATTATATCTAAATTTATTCTTTATGCATGCAACAAATATAAGAAGGTCATAAGAGTAAAATATGGTGCTCTAAGTATGTGGAAGAAAGAAAAAATGCATAGCAATGAATTTTTTGAATGGTTCAAAGATCATGTAAGTGATTATATATTCTTGCTTGGTATAACTTATTGGAACATATTTACTAATTAGGTGTCATCTCCTTAATTAGGTGTGGAGATTGTCGCTTAGTGATGTGAGTTCTGAAGTGCATGCTCTTTCAATGGGCCTTAATCGTACCATGCATGAGTATAAACAGCTCGTCATTAATAGCTACAGGTTTAATATTCACAGCAGGTCCGCAAATATGGCAACACAAAATAGTGGCATCATGTTAAGCGCCACCACTGGGTATTATGCTAACTTGAGGGATTCATAGCCTCATACGGAGGATTTGAACTATTATGGCATAGTGGAGAAGATAGTCATCTTGGACTATTATTCTAAAGGAAGGATCGCGTTGATGAAGTGCGATTGGTTTGACATCTTATCACAATCTGGGATGAAGACTGATGAGTGTGGTTTTACTCTCGTTAACATGCAATGCCATCTCCACACTGAAGAACCCTTTATACTTGCTTCCCAAGCTAGTCAAGTCTTCTACGTTAGTAATTCTTTGGAGCCTCAATGGGATGTTGTTGTGAGGATGATGCCTAGGCATATTTTTGATGATACCGAAGTTGATGATGATGTTGGACCATGCATGCAAAGCACTCCTCTAGGACAAAACTTAACTAGTACTGTCGAGGTCCCAGACACATTTGTCAGAAGCGATGGTGATGTCCATATTATAGATGCCACTAGACGATGACTTCAATATTCTGATATAAATTATTAGTCTAATTATTAATTTTTATTTAATTTTTTTTTTATTTCTTTCTTATTTTGATAAAAAAGCTCTCTTTCTTCGGATCTTTGGAAGCTTAAGAAAAATGTGTGCCATGCCGGTAGGCCATGTCGTGTCAATAGGCTGTGCCGTGCCGTGCCATGCCGGTCACTAAGAGAACCCTCGTCTAGTATAAATATTAGAGACTATTTATTGATGCTAAACTAATATTATTGTTCAACATGTTATATTGATTAATATTCATTAACGTTGTAAGTCATGATGGCATCGAAATGCCATCTAGCTTTCGCCCTTATCCCTCGATGGGTTACGCACAGTTCAGCATCCGAGGAGTAGTTGGAGCATACTCCATCAACCTCAGTGCATGTTTTGGAGTCACGGGCTTCGAGGATATGTTAGCCCACATTCTAGCTCCAACTCCAGCTCCGACTTCGGCTCTAGGTCCAGCTTCGGTGATGTAAATTTAGAAAATTTTTGATGTATTTTTATTTTTAAAAAAAATATTATAATAAATTTTATTTAATAATAAAATTTTAGTATTTCAGAATAATTTTTATGTTTATTATATTTTTTATATTATATATCTATATTTATCAGATAAAATATATAAAAAAAATAAAAATTTTAATTTTTTAATTATAAAAAGATCTACGATAGCGATTTTATAACTGCTGCCATATCCGTGCCAACCGCTACCATAGATCTATGGGCTAATGGTGCCAACCGCTGTATTAGACCTATGGCAGTAGTTAAAAAATTACTACTATAGATTACCTATGGTAGCGGTTATATAATCCCTGCTATAGATAACCTATGGCAGTGGTTACCGCTGCTATAGGTCGATCTATTATAGCGATTTATAAACCACTGCAATAAGCTATCTATGGCAGCGGTTCTAACAACTATTGTCATAGAGCTACGGCGACGGCCGTAGTGGTAGCGATTTTTTGGGCTACGATAGCGGTTACGAACCGCTGCCGTAGCCCTTTTTCATAGTAGTGAATGTAATGCACAATATAAGATATTTATAGCTTTAGCATTTAATTGAGCTAGCTTCTTATCTTACTCATTCCAATCCTTTTCAGGTTTAGGTACACATATTATTGACAATCATTATAGGTATACAAGGACCATTGAGTATGACATTCCACATGTCATAATCTTGTGCTTGAATAAAAATTTTCATTCTAGCTTTCCAATAAGTATAGTTGATGCCATTGAAAAATAGAAATCTAATGGTTGAGTATCTCTCACTCAATAAAGAACTAAATGGGTTAGCCATAAAATCTTTAGCTCTTTGATCATTAGGTTAACAACTAATATTAGAGCATCTGCTCTGATATCACTTGTTGCCCAAGGATGGCTACCCAAGAGGAAGGTGAATTGGGTATTTCTAAAATTAAATGACTAATGACTAGATTAAACTAATTAAGTATTTAGATGAAACTAGCTATGTGATATGGAGTGAATAAAAGTAATAGAATAAAAGCACACAATCACAAACACATAAATTTTATAATGGTTCGGTGCCAAACTCAGCACCTACGTCCACTTTTCAAGTATAATCCTTAGGAATTCAACTATAATTCATAACTAGAATTATAGTCTGATTATTTTTTGGGCTCACAATCAAATCTAGTTAATTTTTTCTGGCTCACCAACCAAAATTATATAAGATTATTTTCAGGGCTCACAATCAATCTAGTTGGTTTTCTCTGGATCATCAATCAAAATCTTATAAGTAATTATTTTTCTCTAGGCTAACAATCAACTCTGATTGGTTTTAACTTTGGCTCACCAATCAAACTATACAATGTCCAACTCTAGGCTTGGACCAACCCAAGTTTCTCATCCCAAGAAACGTGAAATAAAATATAAAAATATAATTAAAAACAAACTATATAAAATTCAAGAGAAGAAAATCTGGATTGCTTTGCTTGTATGGTTGATTTCTTCTTCTT
Source organism: Cocos nucifera (assembly GCA_006176705.1). NCBI lineage: Eukaryota > Viridiplantae > Streptophyta > Magnoliopsida > Arecales > Arecaceae > Cocos > Cocos nucifera. Next base: position 357,267 of record QRFJ01000325.1, read on the forward strand.
GAATGCTTGAGAGATACATGAAGATCTTCAATATCAATAGCCTCACTTCTCTCTATTTTGAAGATGATGGAAGGATAAAAGAATGTCTGAAAAATCACTCCTTTTCTACTCTTTTCAGCTCACTCTTCTTGCTTTCTCAATGGATACTTAATAAACTCTCCAAAAGCTTATTTTTTTTAATGCTCCAAAATTTTTTTTATATATTTTTGGGGCTATCCACCATTTTTTAATATCTGGAAGGTCTTTAAAAAGAGATCTAGTCATTGGAGAAGAGAAAATAGCCATTGAAAAGCCTATGAGATGAAAAAGCTGCAGATCTAAAAATTAGCTATTATAGTCACTATGTCGATTGAGTTTTTGACTGGATTGATTCAATTCCACTGGGTCGGCTTAGTTTATAGCTGGATGACATCAGTCCCTTGAGTTTTGATTTTTTGTCTTTTTGTGCTTTCTGTGTTTTGTTTTCATGGAGACTAGGTCAGCTCAGTTTCAACAGGATCGACTCAATTTGCATGCCATGCATGCTAAAGACTGTTGGTGATCTTTTCTTCTCCAAATTAATTTGTAGGCTAGACTTATCTTTTTTGACTTGATTTTATCTTTATTAAGATGTCGAGAGACACTTGAAGAATTATGAGTACTTGAAGTTTCAAAACTACACAATCTTATAAACATGGTTAGACTTTATAACTTATACTCAAAACTCTTTATCATCATCAAAATCAATTTTTGGATCAACAATCTTCCTTTTTGATGATGACAAAACTTTTAAGTATATGCAAAATAATATATAGTAAGTTTCTAAGAAATACATATTTATAATACGTGAAACCATTTAAACAATAAGAATATACTTCATTCTAGATAAGCTCAAATATATACTCAACAATAATTCTTTCTCTTTTTGACAGCATCAAAAGAATAACTCTAAAAGGAGGTTTTCAATAAAATCAAAAAAATAAAATAATCTAAAAATATTAAGCACCTCCTTAATATTATAATTAATTGAGTTTAATTTTTATTCAAAACTTGCTTCTCCTTACTATATACCATATTTCTTAATTTCATTTCTTGCTTACTCTTGATCAATTCTTGTCCTTAATAAATTTTATTTTTCACAACCAAATTCATATCATATTATAAAAAATATCATAAGGTTTTGAGTAATTTAATATGTTAAATTCACTTTCTTTATTTACTAAATTTTCTTCCCCTTTTTATTATTATAAGTATTTGCTATAATTCAAGATACCAATTGAGTTTGAAAGCATTTTTTTAAGAAGTTCAACTTATCAAATAAATATATTAATATTTTAAATTATTCTTAAACTCTAATAATAAAAGCTCATAAATTAATTTTATTCAATATATCTTCAATCATAATTATTATAATACTCAATTATAATAGTCAATCAAAATAACATCATCAAAATCAACAAGATAAAATATTGAATCATTTAATATGCAATTGACTAATACTCAAATCATGCATCAATATTTCAATAAACTTTTAATTAAATAGTAGGAGTAATTATCAATTTACCAAAATCAACTTATCTTCAAAAATATTAACTCCTCCATCTTTCATTTTGTGCCTTGACCATCCATAATTTAGATGCTATTCTTTTTTGGAATAGAGAGATGTCAAGCACACATACACTCACAAAGATCAAGTGTATCTTGGTACCCAAGCTAACTTAGGTCCTTTAAGGTTAGTATCAATGGTTCCTTTTAGAACTTAAATTTGCTTAATCTTTATATTTTTATATGTATTAGCCCAATAATCAAATGATTTATATCTAGTTTTATTGCATTTAAAGCATGTAATAAGTTTCTTATCAAAATGATATTTATCAATAGAAATTTTTGTATATCTTAGTTTTACAAAGAAGTTAGCTTTAGATATCATATTTTGTTTGTCCATTAACATATGCAGATTTTGTGAACTAATTAAAAAGTCATTTATAATTAATTTTAGTTTATTTATTTTATTTTTCAAAGTTTCATTTTTTTCTAATAAATCTTGTTGTTTAACTAATAATTCATTCATTTCATCTACTATGGGTTTTAATCTATCTACTTTTTTTTGTAGACTCTCATTTTATTTAATTAAGTCATCTTGTTTAGTTTGCAAATCTTTCTTATCTTCTTTTAATCTATCTTTATTTTTATTCAAATTTTGATTATCCTTCTTAAGCTCTTTGTTTTTTTTAGATTGCTTTTTAAAATTATTAAATAATTCAGAAAATGCATTATGTAGTTCATCATAAGTAAAATCATTGGATTGATTTAAGCTTACCTCTTCATTGTGAGCCATCAAACATAGTTTTGTCTCTTTTTCACTTGAGGATGATTCTTTTTTAGAATTTGAGCCCTCACAACTTTTTTAATTAGCCAATATAGCTTTTTTTTAAAAATTTTCTTGAGCTCTTTTTCAATGGAGGATAGTTCATTCTATATTTTCTAAGTTAATTCTTTTCCTCTTTTTCTCTTCTTAGATCAAAATTTTTATTCTTTCTCATGAATCTCATGAACCTTCTTATAATCATCGCTATTTCTCCATCATCTTTCGAATCCTCGATAGAGTCACTTAAACTTTCTTTAATGACCGATGACTTGAGTGCAACGATTATCTTCTTCATCTTTTCCTACTCCATGCTTTGGTTCATATATATTGAGCTCATGTGTCATAAGCGATCTGATTAATTCTTTCAAAGTAAGCTTGCTAAGATCCTTGGCTTCTTGGATTGCCATTACTTTTGCTTTCTAATACTTTGGTAGGGTCTAAGAATTTTACATATAAGATCACTATTAGAATAATTTTTTTTGAAGCTTTTTAATTTATTTATAATTTTAGTAAATCTTGTAAACATATCACTTATTGTATCATGAGATTCTATTTTAAACAACTCATATTTATAAACCAACATATTTATTTTAGATTCTTTTATTTGACTTATACCCTCATGGGTTACTTCAAGTCTTTTTCAAATCTCTTTTGAAGATAAACATGTTGATATTTTATTAAATACATTATAATCTAATGCACAATATAAGATATTTATAGCTTTAGCATTTAATTAAGCTAGCTTCTTATCTTGCTCATTTTAATATTTTTTAGGTTTAGGTACACATATTATTGACAATCATTATAGGTGTGTGAGGACCATTGAGTATGACACTCCACATGTCAATCTTGTGCTTGAATAAAAATTTTCATTCTAGCTTTCCAATAAGTATAGTTGATGCCATTGAAAAATGAAGGTCTAATGGTTGAATGTCCCTCACTCAATAAAGAACTAAATGGGTCAGTCATAAAATCTTTAGTTTTTTGACCGTTAGGTCAATAACTAATATTAGAGCATCTACTCTGATATCACTTGTTACCCAAGAATTGCTATCCAAGAGAGGAGGGATGAATTAGGTATTTCTAAAATTAAATAAGTAATGAGTAAATTAAATTAATTAAGTATTTAGATAAAACTAGCAATGTGATGTGCAGTGAATAAAAGTAATAGAGTAAAAGTATGCAATCAAAAATATATAAATTTTATAGTGGTTCGGTGCCAAACTCAGCATCTACGTCCACTCCCCAAGTATATCCCTTGAAAATTCAACTATAATTCATAACTAGAATTATAGTTCGATTATTTTTTGAGTTCATAATCAAATCTAATTAATTTTTTTTGGCTCACCAACCAAAATTATATAAGATTATTTTCAGGGCTCATAATCAATCTAGTTGGTTTTTTCCATATCACCAACCAAAATCTCATAAATGATTATTTTCTTCGGACTAACAATCAACCCCAATTAGTTTTAACTTTGGCTCATCAATCAAATAGTACAACATCCAACTCTAGGCTTGGACCAATCTAAGTTTCTCACCCAAGAAACTTAAAATAAAATATAAAAATATAATTAAAAACAAACTCTATAAAATCCAAAAGATGAAAATTTGAATTGCTTTGCTTGTATTGATAATTTCTTCTTCTTGAATGCTTGAGAGATAGGTGAAGATCTTTAATGCCAATAGCCTCACTTCTCTCTATTTTGAAGATGATGGAAGGATAAAAGAATGTCTAGAAAATCACTCCTTTCTTACTCTTTTCAGCTTATTTTTCTTGCTTTCTCAATGAATACTTAATAAACTCTCCAAAAGCTTATTTTTAATGCTCAAAAGATTTTCTTATATATTCTTGAGGCTATCCATCATTTTTTAAAATCTGGAGAGTCTTCGAAAAGAGATCTAGCCATTGAAGATGAGAAAATAATCATTAAAAAGCCCATAGGATGAAAAATGTGCAGATCTGAAAATTGATAGGAAATATATAGGATTTCATGCATAGATTTCAAAATTTTTTCGAAATAAAGAGCAGCGAAAGACATAGATTAAACTATTTAATATATAAATGTATGTAATCAAATTATAAAATTCTACATCAAGAATCTATAATATGTTATGATGCAAATATAAATCTAAAATTAAGTTAATCATAAGTGGTATTGATCATATCAATACCTAAATCTAGAATAATTTTAGATCTAATCCTAGATTGCATCTAGATCACCAAGAGATCAAATCTCTTATCTTTGCATGGGTTGAGAACTCTATGGTTGAATTCGTTATTATTTTTTAGAGCCGCACAAGTGTCCGACCTCTATAGGTGATCCATACGAACTTGCAATATAGATCAGAGGTTCGTCGAACGAAGATCCACTTGAAGTACTAGCTTCTCACGGATCCCTCCTGATGGTTAATCAAATATATATTCTTCGGATCTCCTGGATACTCCAAGAGATGAACATAAGAAGGAATAAGGAAAGAATCCAATCCTTGGATCTCTCATAAATCAAAAATAAATAGATATATGGAATAAACCCTAAGAGAAGACAAATCTTTTCCTTCAGGACATCAATGGTTGATGTCCTAAAAACATCTATTATGCTAGGTTTAGAGGAGACCTTCTCCTCTAAATTTTTTTTCTAATTTTTTAGATATCACACCCTCAGATTATTCTCATAAAAATCTCATAAATAAAATTAAGAAGAAGGGCTCTCAAGGAAATCCTAAGAGAAGACCTTCTTCTCTTCTTCTTCTCGCATTAGGACATGATCAGATCATGTCCAAAAATGATCACTATGCCTCAACACCTTAGAGCACAGATTCCATGCCCTCTTCCTCTCTCTCTCTGATCTTTATCATATAAAAATTACATAAAATAATAAAGAAAAAGATATTCAAAAGAAAATAAAGAGAAGATAATCTTTTCTTACCTTTGTGCCTTCATGACATCAATGATTGATGTCCAGATGAAGACCTTTTCTCTAAGCATCCTGGCACCATCTTTCCTCAAGCCCTTTCTCTCTCTCTCTCTCTCTCTCTCTCTCTCTCTGTTAGATTTTTATCATATAAAAATCATAAATAAAATAGAAAGAGAGAAACAAAATATATATATATAAGAGAAGACAATCTTCTCTTACCTTGTCTCACTAAGACATCAATCTTTGATATCTTAATTGAGGGCTCTTCTCCAAAAATCTTGGTACCACAAATCCTCCATGCCTTCTTCTCCTTTTTTTTAATTTTTTATTATTTTTTTAAAATTTTTTACGTCCTCAAACCATCTCATAAGAGGCATCCACCTTTTATTGCAAGATTAGATCAAAACCTAGTCAAAGAAGGACTTCTGTGGGGCGTCCAACTCTTGGATGCCCCTCCCACTTATTTTTTTATGTAACCACTGATTCTCATGCACAAAACTAAAAAAAAGGGGCTGAATAAGATAGAGGGGCATGGGTAGAGTTGGCGCACAAGGGAGGGAGAAGTTTGGGTCAAAGAAGACTCTTCCAAGTAGGAAATAATTTTCAACTTTCTTCTAATTTTAATCAAACCAAATTTAAATCTAAATAATCTGATATGGAGCATGGAAAACCTTTTATTAGGCATGAGAAAATATAAAAAAAATCTAAAATTAAAATATGACGTGGGCTTTCTTAGGTGCAAGTGAAAGAGAGAGAGTCCCAATCCAATTGGGACTCCTCTTGTTTGACTAGATCAAAATTATTTTATATCTAATTTAAATTTTATTTAAACTAGATTAAATATAATTCAATTAAGGATGATTTTAGTTCAACTAGAAGCCTAATTAAATTAGATTAAATCAAGATTTAAATCTAATTTAAATTCTAAGTCAATCGGGTGTACCCAAGTCCTAGTCAAACAAGAAATTATTCTTTCCTTACAATTTACTTATCCAAGAAATCAATTAGACTTAATCTAATTAAATCTAAACTAATTCTAATTAAATCTAATTTAATTAAACTTGATCTCAGCCCGATTGCTCAATCAAATTAAACCAATTAGCAATTCAATTGCTAATCGATCCTCCTGCAATACTTGCATTAGGTCAAACATCAATCGCATTGAATGTTTGACCTCAAAATGATTCTCAATTGAAGATTAACCATCCGATCGATTATAAGCTCTAATATGTATGACACCATAGGTTCGAACCTAAGTCGATAGTACAGAAATTAATTTTTATATCAATTGAAGTTACCATCTAGCAATGGTTTCCGACGTTCAGATAGGTTGAATGTATGCAAAGCAACATTCTTAGAACCTTGGCCTATGATTACCATATAATTCATCTCTGTGATCAATAATGCTCAAGATGACTTTGAGTATGCTATCAAATACTCATACAAGTCATCTCTATTATATCTCAAAATTTTGCAAATCCTGTGACACCTTACGAGGACTACCCAAGCCTAGATTTTGCTAAATTGAAACACGATGAGACATTCTCTTCTTGAAGTTAATCAGAAGTGATCAATTCCATCTTGACTCATACACTGACTCTACAAGTACTTGACTGTACCCAAAAATTTTTCATCATCTATATTAAAAATATAGGCAGTCCAGCACCAAAGTATAGTGAGTTGCTCGTAAGTCACTGTGACGATCTCAGATCGGAGGAATATTTATATTCATTGGTCTTAGCTATTTACTCTTGATAGTAGAGTGCTACATTGATCACGTTTAGTGCAGATGTACTGCTACATCTCACCTGGATTCCATATCAGTATCTCCACACTACTTGATTACGAGGACAACCAATGCATATGGCATACAATAATCTACATTCGATAAGTTATCATCCTTGTTAATAACTTATCATTTGATCGTGAATAATTTAAGAACCATCCGATAAATCTTTCTTTATCGATTGATTATGGTTCTAAGAACTTCATCATAATTTAGGAGTTCATTTAAGAAAGATAGAATTTTTATGATGAAACAGCCAAATTACTATTATTATTAGATAATTCATATACTAATTTCAATTATCTACTACTTAGATGATTGATTTTAGAATATATTTTTCAACAACTCTCACTTGGACTAAAGCCAATCAGAATGATATCAAATATTCTATCTTTCACTTGAGTTCGTAGAACTCCTCAGTTCCGAGGTCTTAGCAAATAGATCGGCTAAGTTCTCCTTTTATATCGATCTTCTAAAGATTGACGTCACCCAAATCAAATATCTAAAATAAAAACGATGCAGAATATGCTGGTCCTTCAATTTTTTAGCCTGAACTATGGCTCTAGTGCTATGATAGGACTGGACCATGGGTGGAGGGTGCCACTCCTAACCTGCTAATGAACCTTAGTAACTACATAGCTTACATGACAGCATCATATGTCACAATGTACTCTACATCATAATTGAATAGGCTAAAGTATCATGCTTGAAATCTTTCTAGTAGATTGCTCCTACAATTAGGATATGAATCGATATTTTTTTGTTGTCATCTTATTCTGACTGAAATCAAAATATCCATATATTTTAAGTCAGTACTTCCATATTTGAGTCACTGGATCTTAGTATTTCTCAAATACTTAGGGATTGTCTATACAATCCTCCAGTGGCTCTTACTTGGATCACTTACTACCTCTAGTGAGTATACCATGTCTAATCTTGTACATGGATGAGTAAGATGACAGCTAAAACTTTATTCCTTGTAATGTTGGAATGCTATTCCAGATTAAGAGAATTTCATCCTCAAACATCACAAGTAATAACACTACAAAACATTTTACCCAATAATAAGTGCAGGGTTTGTCTTTGTTCATAACTAAGATATACGTTCAGAATGTACGAACTCTAAGATGATATGCACATGGGCTTTATATGTCCTTACATTTTCGTCTATGCTACTCTGATCTTATTAAAAATTCATTCACATCCAATGGATTTTATCCCTTCAGATGATCAACTAGTGTCCATACACTATTGATTTTCATAGACTTCAATTTGGATCATATGGCTCCAAGCCATTTCTGAGAATCAGGCCACTGCACTATATCCTTATAAATGATCGGATCCTTGTTGTTCTCATCGAGCTTAACATGATCGTTATCCCGAACCTAAACACTGAAGTATCTGTCCGACTAATGCGGTACTCTATCAGATCTCCTTAAAGGTGATACTTTAACGGGCTCCGAATTTGATTTGATCAAATTCAATTCTGTAGGTTTATCAGATAACATTGGTTCCTTTCTATCAGTCAAACTTTTACAAGTTCAACTTGATAGGCATCATTTTCTTCTCTAAGAAACTCCTTTCCGAAAGGAATGCCCTACTGCTGATGAATATCTTATATTCTTTAGCATAGCAGAATTAATAATCCTTAAATACTTATTAGACCAAGATCTAAGTTTATCTGTGTGCAAATATACGACATAGACTGATCAACTTCAAATTCGAAAGTAAGAGAGTCTAGGTCTACGCCTGATCCATATCCCATATTGAGTCAATGCAACAGATTAACTCGGTATAAATTTTTAAAGTAAAAAAATAGTCACAAGAGCATAACCCTGCAACAGGCAGACAAGTATACCCTATTGTGGATTGAATCATGTCTAACAAAATTTAATTTCTCCTTTTAGATACACTATGTTCTGAAAAGAAATCCACTGAGAGAGGATCCTATTCTCTCCTAGATATGTCACAAACTCACTGGATAAGTATTTGCCTCCTTGATCTGATCGAAGAGTTTTAATACCTTATCCAGTTTATTTTTTTTTTATTATTGAATCATTTGAATATTTCAAATGATTCATCTCAAACATACCCATGTCCAGATAGATCGTCTATAATGAAATATTAATGTCTTCCTTTGGCACTTAAGTTCAAGGTCCACATACATCACTATGTATGAGACTTAGAACTTTATCAACTTTTTCATCTTTTTCAGTAAAAGGTAACTTTATCATCTTTCTAAGAAGATAAAATTTACAGACTATCAATAATTCATAATCATTGATATCAAGGTTTTCCTCTCAAGCTAATCCGTTTATCATGTTCTTGTCAATATGATTAAGCTTGTAATGCCAAACATAAATATCCATGACATAATCTAACTAGGGTGTGTACATTCCACTTACCTTAAGTCCTTGCAATGAATTGCATAAGACCACTAGTATCTAATAGCTAGGTAGTAGAATTACATACAGAGAAGTTTTAAGGTGTTATCATATAACATCTTTATTGAGCAACTTTTGCTCCTTTCTCTTGTTCAACCTATTGTGGTCGAGGAAAGCAAGATAAATCTTCTTTCTATGATTCTGTTTCAGATATTAGAAGTACTATGAATGATTTGGCTTAATCTTAAACTAATTATTTTGACTGGACTCAGAAATCCCAATACGAACCCATTCATACTGCTGAACCAATATTTAATTTTCGATACTGATTATCGAAGTTGGATCCATAAGTCTTCACTATTTAATAGTGATAGGAGCAATTAGGATTTAGCCTTAATAGAGAATAATGATCTATTGTATATGAATCATTTTAAGCCTAAAGACTTTGACTTTAGTCTAAAGGTTCTTCTATTATTTTATTCGAACTGGTAGCCTCTACCTCCAATTCGAGGAATTACTTTAATTTTCTAGTAGGTACTAGAATCCATATAGACTGCACACGAGCCCAACTTTGGTTGGCCTACCCATGTATATCTAAGGATAGGTTCATAACCAATTATTTATTTAAATAATTTTTAGTAATTTTAATTTTGCCTTAGGCCCAGATCAGTTGGCTTTGACCTTCTCAGAAAAGGATCTAGTTAGGTCCAACCATTAATATGACCATACTTGGCGCATCCAACCAATGAATGATCAGACCCAACTTTGGTTGGCCAACCCAACCACCATTAGAGAGACACATCCAAGTCATCATATGATGGATGATAATTTTATTAGTCAACAAGCACCAAGCCTTTGGGCCTCCAATGATTATTGAGTTAAGGGATCCATAATCAAACATCTTAATGGGAGGCTATAACTCTGTTATCCCTATAACTTTATCATTTTAAAAATCTAATAATTTTAGAGGATCTAAATTATTAGTGATTTAAGGATAGAAAGAATATGGACCAATTTGCTACCACTGACTTCACCAAGTTAAGTCCTCCCACTAACTTCACAAGTTATTGATGAGAACTAGGATCAATTACGGTCCATGGGCACCTAAATCAGTCTCACTGAATAAAATTAGTCTCACTAATTTTCTATGTAACATGGGTTAGCATGAATCAATGAGCAATCTAATCAAAAACTTGATTAACCATATTGACTAGGTAAGTGAGATTGATGGAAGAATCTGCCAAGGCTTGCCTTAGATACCACCAAAAATAATCAGGTAAGCAGGCTGTCAATTAAAAACCACTGATCTGGGATGCCAGACTTACCTTACATACCAATTGATTTGTCAGTTTTGATTTGGTTTGCCTAAATACTCGGGCTCGACCACTGAGCCACGATCAGCATCCATTTGATAGATGTATGGACTTTGACTAACTACAACTATTGAAGTGATCTATAGAAATGACCTAATTCTAATTAACTATTAATTAGGTTTGATCAATTTTTTAACTATGTCCATATTTAATCTAACCTTAGGTCTAACCTAGTCAAGGACCTGATCAAAGCTAACCCATTTTTCTTTAATTCATATATTATAAAATTATCTTAAGATCTTTAAATCATAAATCTAGATCCTAAACAATTACTTAATTCTCAATTAAGTTCAAGTCTTATAGGTTTAGGTTAATGAAATCTCAGAACTAGTATCTGATTTTATTGTTTGAAATATTTTTAAATTGTATTGAATCATATTCAATATATAATTTTAGATCTGATTTATTTCATTATTTAGATCATGTTCTAGGATTTCAAATCTAGAGTTTTACAGAAAGTAAGTTCATGATTTAATTTTTATAAAATAAATATATCATATATAAATTCTAGATTCAAAACAAAAATTATATATCAACATATGCAATAAGAGGATTAGATTTAAATATAAAACACATCATGTGGATCAGATCATAAATCATTTAAAATTAGATTTAAAATCTAAAAATAAATCATAAATTACTTTAGATCTCATCTAATATATTTATGATTTAAGTTTCTAGGATCAGCACATACTAGGACAATCTTTTCACTGTAAGGGATAAACCTTACAGTAGAACAACCTTATGGTAGTATGTGCAATCCTGATATTATTTAGATCAAATCTAAATAATTTAAAATAGATTTAATATCTATTAAAACTTAGATTTAAATTAAAAAATTAAATTATAAATTTTCTTAGATCTAATCTAAATAATTCATGATTTTGATTTAGATCAAGACATACTAGGAAAACCTTTTCATTATAAAAGATTAACCTTACAACAGGACAATCTTATGATAGTATATGCGATCTTTAATTAACTTTAATTTTTAGATTTAATCTAAAGAATACATAAATATATTATAATAGAACCTAGATGCTCTGATACCACTGATAGAAAACATGCAGGATTTCATGCATAGATTTTAAAACTTTTTCGAAATAAAGAACAGTGGAAGACATAGATTAAACTATTTAATCTATAAATGCATGTAATCAAATTACAAAAACCTACATCAAGAATCTATAATATATTATGATGTAAATATAAATATGAAATTAAGTTAATCATAAGTGATATTGATCATATCAATACCTAGATCTAGAATAATTCTAGATCTAATCCTAGATTGCATCTAGATCACCAAGAGATCAAATCTCTTACCTTTGCATGGATCAAGAACTTCACGATTGAATCTGTTGTTGCATTTAGAGCTGCACAAGCATCCAATCTCTATAGGTGATCCACACGAATCTGCAATACAGATTAGAGGTTCATCGAACGAAGATCCGCTCAAAGTACTAGCTTCTCACGGATCCCTCCTGATGGTTAATCAAATACATATTCTTCGGATCTCTTAGACACTCCAACAGATGAAGAACATGAGGAGGAATAAGAAAAGAATCCATCCCTTGGATCTCCCATAAATCAAAAATAAATAGACATATGGAATAAACCCTAGGAGAAGATAAATCTTCTCCTTCAGGACGTCAACGATTGATATCCTGAAAATATCTATTATGCTAGGTTCAGGGGAGACCTTCTCCTCTGAATTTTTTTCTAATTTTTTAGATATTACACCCTTAGATTTTTCTCATAAAAATCTCATAAATAAAATTGAGAAGAAGGGCTCTCAAGGAAACCCTAAGAGAAGACCTTCTTCTCTTCTTCTTCTCGCATTAGGATATGATCAGATCATGTCCAAAAATGATCACCATGCCTCAACACCTTAGAGCACAGATCCCATGCCCCCTTCCTCACTCTCTCTCTGATCTCTATCATATAAAAATTACATAAAATAATGAAGAAGAAAATACTCAAAAGAAAATAAAGAGAAGATAATCTTCTCTTACCTTTGTGCCTTCAAGACATCAACGATTGATGTCCAGATGAAGATCTTTTCTCTAAGGATCTTGGCACCATCTTTCCTCAAGCCCTTCCTCTCTCTCTCTCAAATTTTTATCATATAAAAATTATAAATAAAATAGGAAGAGAGAAACAAAAATATATATATATAAGAGAAGACAATCTTCTCTTACCTTATCTCTTCAAGACATCAACCTTTGATGTCTTAATTAAGGGCTCTTCTCCAAGAATCTTGGGACCACAAATCTTCCACACCTTCTCCTCTTTTTCCTATATTTTTTTAAAATTTTTTACATCCTCAAACTATCTCATAAGAGGCATCCATCTTTTATTGCAAGACTAGGTCAAAACCTAGTCAAAGGAGGATTTCTATGGGGCGTCCAACTCTTGGACAGTTGGACGCCCCTCCCACTTATTTTTTTGTATAACCACTGATTCTCATACATAAAACCAAGAGAAAAAGGGCTGAATAAGATAGAGGGGCGTGGGTAGAGTTGGCACACAAGGGAGGGAGGAGTTTGGATCAAAGAAGACTCTTCCAAGTAGGAAATAATTTTCAACTTCCTTCTAATTTTGATCAAATTAAATTTAAATCTAAATAATCTAATATGGGGCATGGAAAACCTTTTATTAGGCATGGGAAAATATAAAAAAAAATCTAGAATTAAAATATGGCATGGGGTTTCTTAGGCGCAAGTGAAAGAGAGAGAGTCCCAGTCCAATTGAAACTCCTCTTATTTGACTAGGTCAAAATTATTTTAAATTTAATTTAAATTAGATTAAATATAATCTAATTAAGAATGATCCTAGTCCAATTAGAAGCCTAATTAAAATAGATTAAATCAAAATTTAAATCTGATTTAAATCCTAAGTCAATCAGGTGCACCCAAGTCCTAGTCAAATAAGAAATTATTCTTTCCTTACAATTGGCTTATCCAATAAATTAATTAGACTTAATTTAATTAAATTTAAATTAATTTTAATTAAATTTAATTTAGTTAAACTTGATCTCAGCCCGATTGCCCAATCAAATTGAGTCAATTAGCAATCCAATTGCTAACCGATCCTCCTGCAACACTTGCATTAGGTCAAATATCAATCGCATTAAATGTTTGACCTCAAAATAATTCTCAATCATCGATTAACCATTCGATCAAATTACAAGATCTAATGTGTGTGACCTCATAGATTCGAATCTAGGTTGGTAGTATAAAAATTAATTTTTGTACCAATCAAAGTTACCATCCAGCGATTTCCGACGTTCGGATAGGTCGAATGTATGCAAAGCAACATTCTTAGAACCTTAGCCCATGGTTACTATATAATTCATCCCTATGACCAATAATGCTCAAGACAACTTCGATTATACTGTCAAACACTCATACAAGTTATCTCTATTGTGTCTCAAATTTTTGCAAATTCCATGACACCTCACGAGGACTACCCAGGCCTAGATTTTGCTAAATTAAAATATAGTAAGATATTCTCTTCCTGAAGTTAATCAGGAGTAGTCAATTCTATCTTGACTCACACACCGACTCTATAAGTACTTGACTATACCCAGAAATCTTCCATCATCTATACTAAAAATACAGGCAGTCCAGCACCAAAGTACAATGAGTTGCTCGCAAGTCACCGTGGCGATCTCAGGTCGGAGGAATACTTATATCCATTGGCCTTAGCTAGCTACTCTTAATAGTTGAGTGCTACATTGATCACATTCAGTATAGATGTACTCCTACATCTCACCTGGATGCCATACCAGTATCTCCACATCACTTGGTTATGAGGACAACCAACGCATATGGCATACAACGATCTACACTCGATAAGTTATCATCCTTGTTAATAACTTATCATTTGATCATGAATAATTTAAGAACCATCCGATAAATCTTCCTTTATCAATTGATTGTGGTTCTAAGGACTTCATCATAATTTTGAAGTTTATTTAAGAAAGATAGAACTTTTATGATGAAACAATCAAATTACTATTATTATTAGATTATTCATATAGTAATTCCAATCATCTACTACTTAGATGATTGACTTTAGGATACATTTTTCAACAAAAATTGCCATTATAGTCACTAGGTTGGCTCAGTTTTTGATTGGGCCAGCTCAGTCCCACTGGATTGACTTAGTTTATAGTTGGGTCGGCTTAGTCTCCTAAGTTTTGATTTTTTGTCTTTCTATGCTTTTTATGTTTTGTTCCCACTAAAACTAGGTCAGCTCAACTCCAGATTGGATCGGCTCAATTTGTGTGCCTACATGCCAAAGATTGTTTATAATTCTTTCTTCTCCAAATTAATTTGTAGGCTAGACTTATCTTTTTTGACTTAATTTTATCTTCATTATAATATCGAGAGATACTTGAAGAATTATGAGTACTTAAAGTTTCAAAACTACACAATCTCATAAACATAGGTAGACTTTATAACTTATACTCAAAACTCTTTATCATCATCAAATTTAATCTTTGGGTCAACAATCTCTCATTTTTTATGATGACAAAACTTTTAAGTATATGCAAAATAATTTATAGTAAATTTCTAAAAAATACATATTTATAATGCATGAAACTATATAAATAGTAAGAACATACTTCATTCTAGATAAGCTCAAGCATATAGTCAACAATAATTCTCTTTCTTTTTGACAGCATCAAAAAAAAAAACTCTAAATGGAGGTTATCAATAAAATCAAAAAAATAAAATAATCTAAAAATATTAACCGCCCTCTTAATATTATAGTTAATTGAGTTTAATTTTAATTCAAAATTTGCTCCTCCTTAATATATGCCATATTTCTTAATTTCATTTCTTGCTTACTCTTGATCAATTCTTATCCTTAACCAATTTTATTTTTTATAATTAAATTTATATCATATTATAAAAAATATCATGAGATTTTGAGTAATTTAATATCTTAAATTATCTTTCTTTATTTATCAAATTTTCTCCTTCTTTTTGTTATTATAAGTTTTTGCTATAATTCAAGGTATCAAATGAGTTTGAAAGTATTTTTTTAAGAAGTTCATCTTATCAAATAAATATGTTAATA
Organism: Cocos nucifera; assembly: GCA_006176705.1. Classification (NCBI taxonomy): domain Eukaryota; kingdom Viridiplantae; phylum Streptophyta; class Magnoliopsida; order Arecales; family Arecaceae; genus Cocos; species Cocos nucifera. The sequence goes on from QRFJ01000325.1 coordinate 373,166, forward strand.
TTTTAAATTATTTTAAACTCTCATATTGAAAGTTCATAAATCAATTTTATTCGATATACCTTCAATTATAATTATTATAATACTTAATTATAATAGTCAATCAAAATAACATCATCAAAATCAATAAGATAAAATATTGAATCATTTAATATGTAATTGACTAATACTCAAATCATGCATCAATATTTTAATAAACTTTCAATTGAATGGTAGAAGTAATTATCAATTTACCGAAACCAACTTATCTCCAAGAATATCTACTCATCCATCTTCCATTTTATACCTTGACCATCCACAATTAAGGTGGCATTCTTTTTTGGGTTAGAGGGATATCAAGCACACCTGCACTCACAAAGATCAAGTGTATCTTGGTATCCAAGCTAACTTGGGTTCTTTGAGATTACTATCAATGGTTTCTTTAGAAATCCAAATTTGCTTGATGTTTATATTTTTATATATGTTAGCCCAACAATCAAATGATTTATGTCTAATTTTTTTGCATTTAAAGCATGTAATACCTTAGTTTTGCAAAGAAGTTAGCTTTAGATGTCATATTTTATTTGTCCATTGATATATGCAGATTTTATGAACTAATGAAAAAGTCATCTATAATTGATTTTAGTTTATTTATTTTATTTTTCAAAGTTTCATTCTTTTCTAACAAATCTTGTTGTTTAACTAATAATTTATTTCTTTCATCTACTATGGATTTTAATCTATCTACTCTTTTTTTATAGATGATAATTATCATAAATTTATAAATAAAAATATTAAATAATATATAAATTAATATTTATTTTAAAAAATTAATATTTTTATTAATATTTTATTAAAAAATCTACTAATATGAAGAACTCAATTTATGGGTTCAAATGGATCAAATTTCATATAAATTAAAGCTAAATTAAAATTATTATTGAAGCCAAAAGTTTAAACAAAGAAAAAAAGAAAAATAAATAAAAACTGGCTAGCTCAGAAGAAAACCCGGCCCAACCAGCGCCTGACGTCAGGCTAATGGGATTTTTCATGCAACTCACGAGAGGCATTTCACTACTGGACTGCAGTATTTCTAATATCGATGATAAAAAAATTTTGGATACAGTCAAGCACTTATAGAATCGATGTATAAGTCAAGATGGGATTGACCACTCCTGATTAATTTTAAGAAAAGAATATCTCGCTGTATTTCAATTTAGCAAAACCTAGACCTCGGTAATCCTCATGAGGTGTCATGAAATTTGCAAAATTTTGAGACACAATATAGATGACTTATATGAGTGTTTGACAGCATACTCAAAGTTGTCTTGAGCATTATTGATCATAGGTATGAATTATACGATAACCATGGGCCAGAATTCTAAAAATATTATTTTGTATACATTCGACCTATCCAGAATCGAAAATCATTGCTAGATGGTAACTTCGATTGGTACAAAAATTAATTTTTGTACTACTGACTTAGGTTCGAACCTATGGGGTCACACACATTAGAGCTTGTAATCTGATTGGATGGTTAATCGATGATTGAGAATCATTTCGAGGTCAAATATTCAATGCAATTAATGTTTGACCTAATGCAAGTATTGAAGGAGGATCGATTAGCAATTGGATTGCTAATTGGCTCAATTTGATTGAGCAATCAGACTGAGATCAAGTCTAATTAAATTAAATTTAATTAAAATTAATTTAAATTTAATTATATTAAGTCTAATTGATTTATTGGATAAGCCAATTGCAAGGAAAGAATAATTTTTTGTTTGACTAGGACTTAGGTGCACCTGATTGACTTAGGATTTAAATTAGATTTAAATCTTGATTTAATCTAATTTAATTAGGCTTCTGGTTAGATTAGAATTATTCTTAATTAAATTATATTTAATCTAGTTTAAATAAAATTTAAATTAGATTTAAAATAATTTTAATCTAGTCAAACAAGAAGAGTCCTAGTTGGATTGGGACTCTCTCTCTTTCACTTGCGCCTAAGAGAGCCCACACCATATCTTAATTCTAGATTTTTTCTATGATTTCCATGCCTAAGAAATGATTTTCTACATCCCATTATCTCAGAAATTAGATTTACATTTGATTTGATCAAAATTAGAAGGAAGTTGGAAATTGTTTCCTACTTGAAACGGTCTTCTTTGACCCAAACTCCTCCCTCCCTTGTGCGCCAACTCTACCCATGCCCCTCTATCTTATTTTGCCCTTTTTCCCTTGGTTTTGTGCATGAGAATCAATGGTTACACGAAAAAATAAGTGGAAGGGGCATCCAACCCCATAAAAGTCCTCCTTTGACTAGGTTTTGACCTAGTCTTGCAATAAAAGGTGGATGCCTCTTATAAGATGGTTTAAGGATGTGAAAAATTTTAGAAAAATTATAAAAAATTAGAGAAGAAGGAGGAGAAGGCATTGAGGATTTGTGGTGCCAAGATTCTTGGAGAAAAGCCCTCAATTAAGACATCAAATGTTGATGTCTTGAAGAGACAAGGTAAGAGAAGATTGTCTTCTTTTATATTTTTCTTTTATGTTGCTCTCTTCCTATTTTGTTTATGATTTTTATATGATAAAAGTCTGAAAGAGAGAGAGGAAGGGCTTGAGGAAAGATGGTGCCAAGATCCTTAGAAAAAGGTCTTCATTTGGACATCAATCATTGATGTCATGAAGGCACAAAGATCTGAGAGAGAGAGAGAGAGGAAGAGGGTGTGGAATCTGTGCTCCAAGGTGTTGAGGCATGGTAATCATTTTTGGATATGATCTGATCATGTTCTGATGCGAGAAGTAGAAGAAAAGAAGGTCTTCTCTTAGGATTTCCTTGAGAGCCCTTCTTCTCAATTTTATTTATGAGATTTTTATGAGAAAAATCTGAGGGTGTGATATCTAAAAAATTAGAAAAAAATCCAGAGGAGAAGGTCTCCTCTGAACCTAGCATAATAGATATTTTCAGGACATCAACTGTTGACGTCCTGAAGGAGAAGATTTATCTTCTCCTAGGGTTTATTTCATCTATGTTTTTATTTTCTGATTTATGGAAGATCCAAGGATTGGATTCCTCCCTCATTCCTTCTCATGTTCTTCATCTCTTAGATTATCCAAGAAATATGAAGAACATGTATTTGATTAACCATCAGGAGAAATCCATGAGAAGCTAGCACTTCGAGCAGATCTTCGTTCGACAAACCTTCGATCTGTGTTGCAGATTCGTGTGGATCACCTGTAGAGGTCGAACGCTTGTGCGGCTCCAAGAGTTGGACGCCCCATAGAAGTCCTTTTTTGACTAGATTTTGACCTAGTCTTGCAATAAAAGATGGATGCCTCTTATGAGATGGTTTAAGAATATAAAAAATTATAAAAAAATCATGAAAAATCATAGAAGAAGGAGGAAAAGGCATGGAGGATTTGTGGTGCTAAGATTCTTGGAGAAAAGCCCTCAATTAAGACATCAAAGGTTGATGTCTTGAAGAGATAAGGTAAGAGAAGGTTATCTTCTCTTATATTTTTCTTTTATGTTTCTCTCTTTTTATTTTATTTATGATTTTTATATGATAAAAATTTAAAAGAGAGAGAGGAAGGGCTTGAGGAAAGATGGTGCCAAGATTCTTAGAGAAAAGATCTTCATCTGGACATCAATCATTGATGTCATGAAGGCACAAAAATCTGAGAGAGAGAGAGAGAGGGCATGGAATCTATGCTCCAAGGTGTTGGGGCATGGTGATTATTTTTGGACATGATCTAATCATGTTCTGATGCGAAAAGAAGAAGAGAAGGTCTTCTCTTAGGATTTTCTTAAGAGCTATTTTTCTTAATTTTATTTATGAGATTTTTATGAGAAAAATCAGAGGGTGTGATATCTAAAAAATTTAAAAAAAATCTAGAGAAGAAGGTCTCCTCTAAACCTAGCATAATAGATATTTTCAGGACATCAACCGTTGACGTCCTGAAGGAGAAGATTTATCTTCTCCTAGGATTTATTTCATATGTCTTTTTATTTTTTGATTTATGAAAGATTCAAGGATTGGATTCCTTCCTCATTCCTCCTCATGTTCTTCATCTCTTAGATTATCCAAAAGATCCGAAGAACATGTATTTAATTAACCATTAGGAGGGATCCGCTAGAAGCTAGCACTTCGAGCGGATCTTCGATCAACGAACCTCCGATCTGTATTATAGATTCGTGTAAATCACTTGTAGAGGTCGGATGCTTGTGCGACTCCAAATATAATAATGGATTCAACCATAGAGTTCTTGACCCATGCAAAGGTAAGAAATTTGATCTCTTGGTGACCTAGATATGATCTAGGGTTAGATCTAAAATTATTCAAGATCTAGATATTGATGTGATCAATACCACTTATAATTAATTTAATTTTAGATTTATATTTACATCATAACATGTTATGGATCCTTGATGTAGGATTTTGTAATTTGATTACATGCATGTTATAAATTAAATAGTTTAATCTATGTCTTCCGCTGCTCTATATTTTGAAAAAAATTTAAAATCGATGTGTTGACGCAGAAATTCGTCGTCGCCGGAGTCCGTCGGAGTTGACGCCGATGAGGTCGCCTACGGGGACCTGCAAAACAAAGTCTGGCTCAGAGCCGGTGGGGGTGGCTCCGGCAAGACCCTCCGACGCTCAAGTCAGTTCCCGTCAATAGGAATGGAATGCTCGGAAGAGTATAGAAGAAGAGAAAAGGGTTTTCAGAACCTGGTGTAAAGGTATCCGGAGGGTCCTTTTTATAGAGGGAGCTTGTTGTAACCGTCCTGATCAATGTCGATCGTTATTGTCGATCGTTATTGCTGATAAATGCCGATCGTTATTGCTGATAAATGCCGATTGTTATTGTTGATCGTTATTGCTGATAAATGTCGATCGTTATTGCTGATAAATGTCGATCGTTACTATTGTGTAACCGTAGCGAGATTGCCTGCAGGAATCCATCATAAGGAGTTCGGCCATTGAGAAGCTCGTCCATTGAAGAAGTCTATAGGGAGTCCGGCTTCCGTAGAAACTCGGCCCGAGAGGAGGTTTTGGAGAAGTTCGGCTCCCGCAAGGGTCTGGCTGAAGCCCGGTCGCTGGGAGTCCGAAGGAGTTCGGCTCGGAGCCTAGGCACTGGGGAGTTCGACCGCTGGACAGGAGTTCGAGGAGCTCAGTCGCTAAGAGGGTTGAAACAAGCTCGGCCGCCGGGGTCTCGACCGAAGCTCGACCGCTCGGAGTCCAAAGGGGCTCGGGCAATAAGTAGTTTGGCCGCTTGAGGAGTTCGGCCGCTAGGGGCCTGAAGGATCTCGATCGGCTGAGAGAATGGTCGCTTGAGGAGTTCGACCGCTAAGAGTCTGAAGCTCGATCGCTTGATAGTTCGGTTGGTTGAAAGACTTCGACTGAGGCTCAGCCGCTGAGAAGCTCGGTCGGATGTAGTAGTTCAGCTAGGACACGTCCGCTGAAGTTCTTCCGCATTGACCACATCAGGCTGGGACCGAACTTGACTTTGGCAGGAGTGGGATTTATCCCCAACACTAGCCCCCCCCACTCCCGAGTTCGAAATTTGAAGGAAGGGAGTGCAGATAAGGCGACTGCCAAAGTTTTTCTTTCGAGCTTCGTATCGGTCCATGTCGAAGTTCGGGGGAGATTTCATTTCTGGCTAAAGTTGATGCTGAAGTTGAGGCTCTCTAGTCGAGGTTGATTCGGTCAAAAATCCTATCTCTCGTCGAGGTCGAAGTCGACGCTCTTCAGTCGAGGTCAGCCTAGTCGCTCGGGCGGACCTTATTTGGCCGAAGTTGATAAGATTGCTCGGAGGATATCTCATCTCCTTTGGCTGAGGTTGATGTAAGTGCTCGCGTTAGGACGAGGTCTTCCTCCTATTCCTAATGGGCTGTGGGGGCACATGCGGACCGTCATCCGAGCTTCTCCCCCCATCTCGTCTAAGGTGAACGAGGCCTTCGACTTTGCTCACGTTAGGACGAGGTCTTCCTCCTGTTCCTAACGGGCTGTGGGGGCACATGCGGACCGTCGTCCGAGCTTCTCCCCCATCTCGTCTAAGGTGAACGAGGTCTTCGACTTTGCTCGCGTTAGGACGAGGTCTTCCTCCTATTCCTAACGGGCTATGGGGGCACATGCGGACCGTCGTCCGAGCTTCTCCCCCCATCTCGTCTAAGGTGAACGAGGTCTTCGACTTTGCTCGCGTTAGGACGAGGTCTTCCTCCTGTTCCTAACGGACTGTGGGGGCACATGCGGACCGTCGTCCGAGCTTCTCCCCCCATCTCGTCTAAGGTAAACGAGGCCTTCGACTTTGCTCGCATTAGGATGAGGTCTTCCTCCTGTTCCTAACGGGCTGTGGGGGCACATGCGGATCATCGTCCGAGCTTCTTCCCCCCATCTCGTCTAAGGTGAACGAGGCCTTCGACTTTGCTCGCGTTAGGACGAGGTCTTTCTCCTGTTCCTAACGGGCTGTTTTTACTCATTTTTCTCTTGCCATCCCACGATTCTTATGCCAAAAACCAAAAATGCAGAATAAAGAAATTCATTAATGATACATCCTCAGATTTTCTGAGTTCCATGGCTGAGGAAGCATTATCCCTCCGAGTTCCTTCAAGCAGTAGGTTTCGGGTCGGATGACTTCCGTTACCTTGTACGGACCTTTCCAATTTGGAGCGAGCTTTCCTTGACTCTGAGGCTGAGTGACAGCGGCTCGTCGGAGCACTAAGTCTCCTACTCTGAACGTCTTACTTTTAACCCTGGAGTTGTAGTATCGAGCCACCTTCTGTTTATAGGCTGACATCCGGATGCGAGCTTCCTCCCTCTTTTCTTCCAGAAGGTCGAGGTTGACTCTGAGGTCTTGGGGGTTGTGCTGTTCATTGAAGCCCACAACTCGTGCGGAAGGGAGCTTAAGTTCAACCAGGATGACTGCCTCAGTATCGAAGGCCAAAGCGAAGGGTGTTTCTCCAGTTGGCACCCTCTGAGTAGTTCGATATGCCCAGAGGACATGGTAGAGTTCGTCTACCCAGGCCCCTTTTGCCTTATCTAGCCTCATTTTGATTCCCTATAGCAAGGTCCGGTTGGTTATCTCAGCTTCCCCATTGATCTGCGGATGAGCCACAGAAGTGAAGCGCTGGAAGATGTTTAATCCTTCACAGAACTCGGTGAACCTAGCCCCGGCGAATTATCGCCCATTGTCGGTTATAAGGGTTTGGGGCAGGCCGAACCGACAAACTAGTGACTTCCAAACAAAGTCCTGTACCTTGGCCTCGGTAATTTTTGCGAGTGGTTCAGCTTCGACCCACTTGGTAAAGTAGTCAATCGTGATCAAGAGGAACTTCCGCTGTCTCGACGCTATCGGGAAGGGGCCAAGTATGTCCATTCCCCATTGCGCAAACGGCCAGGGTGAATTAAGCGGAGTGAGTTCGGATGCCGGCCATCTCTGCACACTAGCATTTTTCTGGCAGCGGTCGCACCTCTTTACGTATTCCATAGAATCGCGAAATAAGGTCGGCCAATAATACCCTTGTCGAAGTAGCTTTAGCGACAAAGACCTTGCTCCTAAATGGCTTCTGCAAAGTCCTTCGTGCACATCCCATAGTGCAATATTAGCTTCTGAAGGTTGAAGGCATTTCAACAATGGAAGGGAGTACGATCTTTTGTACAACTGGTCTTCGTATAAGACATAACGGGAGGCCTGATTTTTGAGTTTTCGAGCTTCTTTTCGATCATGAGGAAGAACCCCCTCTTTAAGGTAGGTGACCAGTGGGTCAATCCAGCTAGGCTCGAATTCCGTCTGTAGGATATCCTGAGATTCTTCTATGGTCGGGTACTTCAGAGTTTCCTGAAATACTTCTTTGGGTAGTTTGGCTGGAGCCGAAGTGGCCAGTTTGGAGAGGAAATCGGCTCTCGCATTTTCTGTCCTTGGGATATGTTGAATGATGAAACTACCGAAGGCCGGGGTTAAACTCTTCACTTTCTCGAGGTATCTCACCATGCTCTCTTCTCTTGCTTCAAAGTTGCCGTCAACTTGACCGACCACTAGTCGGGAATCACTGTAGACTCGAAGCCGATCTACTTTTAGCTTCTTCGCTATTCTTAATTCCGCAATCAGTGATTCATATTCGGCTTCGTTGTTGGTAGCGGGAAACTCAAAGCGCAGCGCGAACTCGGCGACAACTCCCTCGGGGCTGACCAAGACTAGCCCCGCACCAACTCCAATGGAGTTGGAAGAACCATCTACGTATAGAATCCAGAAGCCTTCAGAGAGGTCGGCCCTTTCCTTGGGGAAGTTCGGCTGTGATGGTTCGACTTCGTCAAGGCTCGATCTCGCCTTTGTGTTTATCTTGCTTGATTCAAGTTCGGCTTCGTCCGGAATGGTGCATTCTAATACAAAATCTGCCAGTATCTGGGCTTTGATTGATGGCCTGGGCTGATAGTTGATGTCGAACTTCGTGAGCTCCATTGCCCATTTTGCAATTCTTCCGGAAGCGTCTGCTCGGTGGAGAACTGCTTTTATTGGTTGGTCCGTGAGGACCGTTATGGTATGCTCCTGAAAGTAAGGTCGGAGCCTCATGGCGGCAATTACGAGACAGTAAGATAATTTTTCCATCCGGGAGTATCTGGTCTCCGCGTCCCTTAGGACTCGGCTCATGTAATAGATCGGGCATTGTGTTTTTGCTTCTTCCCTAACGAGAACCGCCGCCAGGGCCACCGAGGAGACAGCTAGATACAAGAACAACTCTTCCCCAGGTTCAGATTTTGCCAGCAATGGGGGCGTGCTGAGGTAATTTTTGAGTTCCTCAAATGCTTGTTGACACTCTGCCGTCCAGCTGAAGTCCTTTGGTCACCTGAGAACCTCGAAGAAGGGAAAGCAATGTTCAGCCGACCTTGAGATGAAGCGATTTAAGGACGCCACCCTTCCGGCCAAGCACTGAACTTCTTTAATCATCTTTGGAGTGGTCATTTCTCGAATAGCTTGGATTTTTAGGGGGTTTGCCTCGATTCTACGTCTCGACACCATGAACCCAAGAAATTTTCCAAAAGTTATGCCAAAGGCACATTTGGTAGGATTCAGTCTCATCTTATGCTTCCTCAATGCATTGAAGGTCTCTTCAAGGTCGGCCAGATGGTCAGCTGAAGCTCGGCTTTTGACGAGCATATCATCTACGTATACCTCCATGTTGCGGCCAATCTGCTTTTGAAAATTTTGTTGATCAAACGCTGGTATGTTGCTTCCGCATTCTTGAGTCCGAAAGGCATGACCTTATAGCAATAAAGACCTCGACTAGTGATGAAGGCTATTTTTTCTTCGTCTTCAGGCGCCATACGTATCTGGTTATAACCAAAAAAGATGTCCATAAAGCTGAGAAACTCATGACCCGAGGTTGCATCTACCAACTGATTGATCCTGGGCAAGGGGTAACTATCCTTTGGACAAGCCTTGTTTAGCTTTTTGAAGTCGACGCACATCCTCCACTTGTTGTTTGCTTTCTTGACAAGAACCACGTTCGAAACCCAAGTCGGGTAATGAACTTCCCGGATTAGTCCGACTTTAAGGAGTTTATCTACTTCTTCAGCGATCGCTTTCTGCCTCTCCGGGACATGTTGGCATAGTTTTTCTCTTACCGATCGGTGTTTTGAGTCAACGGCCAGTCGATGTTCCATGACCTCGGCGTCGATTCCTGGCATATCCACTGGGGTCCAAGCGAAGACGTCTGCATTCCTTTTGAGAAAAGCGACGAGCTACTCCCGAACCTCGGTCGCCAGGTTGGAGTCGATCTGCACCACATGGTCCGATCTTTCGTCATTTAATGACACAGAGATGAGGTCCTCTGCAGGCTCAGCTCATTCTTCAGCGAGGTCGTCACAGACGTCCAGTCCGTCAACCAGACAGGGGTCGGGCTGATCTCCCTTATACAAGGCGATCGAGTAACAATACTTCGTTAGGGCCTGGTCTCCTCTGACTTCTCCAACCCCATAGTTCGTAGGAAACTTCATCTTTAAGTAATAAGTCGACACAACCGTCCGAAGGGCATTTAAACCAGGTCGATCGAGGATAGCATTATAGGCGGACGGCATCTTTACGACTAGGAAGTCGATCTGAGCTTTGGCCTGCTTTGGGTACTGCCCTGCTGTTATGGTCAAAGTTATGATACCTTCGACTGGTACGGTGTTGCCAGCAAATCCAACTAGCGGAGAATTCACTGAGCTCAATCGATCATCAGGTAGGGACATTTTCGAGAAGGCACCGTAGAACAACACATCAGCCGAGCTTCCATTATCTACGAGGATGCGGCGTATATCATAGTCAGCAATATTCAATGAAACAACAACCGCGTCATTATGCGGAAATTGGATTCCCTGACCATCCTCCTCGGTGAAGACTATAGGCTCCGAAATCTTCCATTTCTTCATCGATCCTTCAAGCATGCTGGTTTTCTTTTGCTGAGATCCCCCTAAGATAGTGTTGATGACGCCAACGGGTGGTCGGTCTTCTTATTGGTTTTCCCCGCTTGGCGTTAGCGTTCTCGGCCGATCTTCCACCCCCTCGGGCCGCCTTCGAAGAAACCGACTTAGTCTGCCTCATCTGACGA
>QRFJ01000325.1:384732-488398 GCA_006176705.1 Cocos nucifera
AAAAATCTGAGAGAGAGAGAGAGAGGGCATGGAATCTATGCTCCAAGGTGTTGGGGCATGGTGATTATTTTTGGACATGATCTAATCATGTTCTGATGCGAAAAGAAGAAGAGAAGGTCTTCTCTTAGGATTTTCTTAAGAGCTATTTTTCTTAATTTTATTTATGAGATTTTTATGAGAAAAATCAGAGGGTGTGATATCTAAAAAATTTAAAAAAAATCTAGAGAAGAAGGTCTCCTCTAAACCTAGCATAATAGATATTTTCAGGACATCAACCGTTGACGTCCTGAAGGAGAAGATTTATCTTCTCCTAGGATTTATTTCATATGTCTTTTTATTTTTTGATTTATGAAAGATTCAAGGATTGGATTCCTTCCTCATTCCTCCTCATGTTCTTCATCTCTTAGATTATCCAAAAGATCCGAAGAACATGTATTTAATTAACCATTAGGAGGGATCCGCTAGAAGCTAGCACTTCGAGCGGATCTTCGATCAACGAACCTCCGATCTGTATTATAGATTCGTGTAAATCACTTGTAGAGGTCGGATGCTTGTGCGACTCCAAATATAATAATGGATTCAACCATAGAGTTCTTGACCCATGCAAAGGTAAGAAATTTGATCTCTTGGTGACCTAGATATGATCTAGGGTTAGATCTAAAATTATTCAAGATCTAGATATTGATGTGATCAATACCACTTATAATTAATTTAATTTTAGATTTATATTTACATCATAACATGTTATGGATCCTTGATGTAGGATTTTGTAATTTGATTACATGCATGTTATAAATTAAATAGTTTAATCTATGTCTTCCGCTGCTCTATATTTTGAAAAAAATTTAAAATCGATGTGTTGACGCAGAAATTCGTCGTCGCCGGAGTCCGTCGGAGTTGACGCCGATGAGGTCGCCTACGGGGACCTGCAAAACAAAGTCTGGCTCAGAGCCGGTGGGGGTGGCTCCGGCAAGACCCTCCGACGCTCAAGTCAGTTTCCGTCAACAGGAATGGAATGCTCGGTAGAGTATAGAAGAAGAGAAAAGGGTTTTCAGAACCTGGCGTAAAGGTATCCGGAGGGTCCTTTTTATAGAGGGAGCTTGTTGTAACCGTCCTGATCAATGTCGGATCGTTATTGTCGATCGTTATTGCTGATAAATGCCGATCGTTATTGCTGATAAATGCCGATCGTTATTGTTGATCGTTATTGCTGATAAATGCCGATCGTTATTGCTGATAAATGTCGATCGTTATTGTTGTGTAACCGTAGCGAGATTGCCTGCAGGAATCCATCATAAGGAGTTCGGCCATTGAGAAGCTCGTCCATTGAAGAAGTCTATAGGGAGTCCGGCTTCCGTAGAAACTCGGCCCGAGAGGAGGTTTTGGGGAAGTTCGGCTCCCGCAAGGGTCTGGCTGAAGCCCGGTCGCTGGGAGTCCGAAGGAGTTCGGCCCGGAGCCTGGGCGCTGGGGAGTTCGGACCGCTGGACAGGAGTTCGGGGAGCTCGGCCGCTAAGAGGGTTGAAACAAGCTCGGCCGCCGGGGTCTCGGACCGAAGCCCGGACCGCTCGGAGTCCAAAGGGGCTCGGGCAATAAGTAGTTCGGCCGCTTGAGGAGTTCGGCCGCTAGGGGCCTGAAGGATCTCGGATCGGCTGAGAGAATGGTCGCTTGAGGAGTTCGGCCGCTAAGAGTCTGAAGCTCGGCCGCTTGATAGTTCGGTTGGTTGAAAGACTTCGGCTGAGGCTCAGCCGCTGAGAAGCTCGATCGGATGTAGTAGTTCAGCTAGGACGCGTCCGCTGAAGTTCTTCCGCATTGACCACATCAGGCTGGGACCGAACTTGACTTTGGCAGGAGCGGGATTTATCCCCAACACTAGCCCCCCCACTCCCGAGTTCGAAATTCGAAGGAAGGGAGTGCAGATAAGGCGACTGCCAAAGTTTTTCTTTCGAGCTTCGTATCGGTCCATGTCGAAGTTCGGGGGAGATTTCATTTCTGGCTAAAGTTGATGCTGAAGTTGAGGCTCTCTAGTCGAGGTTGATTCGGTCAAAAATCCTATCTCTCGTCGAGGTCGAAGTCGGCGCTCTTCAGCCGAGGTCAGCCTAGTCGCTCGGGGGGACCTTATTTGGCCGAAGTTGATAAGATTGCTCGGAGGATATCTCATCTCCTTTGGCTGAGGTTGATGTAAGTGCTCGCGTTAGGATGAGGTCTTCCTCCTGTTCCTAACGGGCTGTGGGGGCACATGCGGACCGTCGTCCGAGCTTCTCCCCCCGTCTCGTCTAAGGTGAACGAGGTCTTCGACTTTGCTCGCGTTAGGACGAGGTCTTCCTCCTGTTCCTAACGGGCTGTGGGGGCACATGCGGACCGTCGTCCGAGCTTCTCCCCCCATCTCGTCTAAGGTGAACGAGGCCTTCGACTTTGCTCGCGTTAGGACGAGGTCTTCCTCCTGTTCCTAACGGGCTGTGGGGGCACATGCGGACCGTCGTCCGAGCTTCTCCCCCCATCTCGTCTAAGGTGAACGAGGTCTTCGACTTTGCTCGCGTTAGGACGAGGTCTTCCTCCTGTTCCTAACGGGCTGTGGGGGCACATGCGGACCGTCGTCCGAGCTTCTCCCCCCATCTCGTCTAAGGTGAACGAGGCCTTCGACTTTGCTCGCGTTAGGACGAGGTCTTCCTCCTGTTCCTAACGGGCTGTGGGGGCACATGCGGACCGTCGTCCGAGCTTCTCCCCCCATCTCGTCTAAGGTGAACGAGGTCTTCGACTTTGCTCGCGTTAGGACGAGGTCTTCCTCCTGTTCCTAACGGGCTGTTTTTACTCATTTTTCTCTTGCCATCCCACGATTCTTATGCCAAAAACCAAAAACGCAGAACAAAGAAATTCATTGATGATACATCCTCAGATTTTCTGAGTTCCATGGCCGAGGAAGCATTATCCCTCCGAGTTCCTTCAAGCGATAGGTTCCGGGTCGGATGACTTCCGTTACCTTGTACGGACCTTCCCAATTTGGAGCGAGCTTTCCTTGACTCTGAGGCTGAGTGACAGCGGCTCGTCGGAGCACTAAGTCCCCTACTCTGAACGTCTTACTTTTAACCCTGGAGTTGTAGTACCGAGCCACCTTCTGTTTATAGGCTGACATCCGGATGCGAGCTTCCTCCCTCTTTTCTTCCAGAAGGTCGAGGTTGACTCTGAGGTCTTGGGGGTTGTGCTGTTCATTGAAGCCCACAACTCGTGCGGAAGGGAGCTTAAGTTCAACCGGGATGACTGCCTCAGTACCGAAGGCCAAAGCGAAGGGTGTTTCTCCAGTTGGCACCCTCTGAGTAGTTCGGTATGCCCAGAGGACATGGTAGAGTTCGTCTACCCAGGCCCCTTTTGCCTTATCTAGCCTCGTTTTGATTCCCTGTAGCAAGGTCCGGTTGGTTATCTCAGCTTCCCCATTGGTCTGCGGATGAGCCACAGAAGTGAAGCGCTGGGAGATGTTTAATCCTTCACAGAACTCGGCGAACCTAGCCCCGGCGAATTGTCGCCCATTGTCGGTTATAAGGGTTCGGGGCAGGCCGAACCGACAAACTAGTGACTTCCAAACAAAGTCCTGTACCTTGGCCTCGGTAATTTTTGCGAGTGGTTCAGCTTCGACCCACTTGGTAAAGTAGTCAATCGCGACCAAGAGGAACTTCCGCTGTCCCGACGCTGTCGGGAAGGGGCCGAGTATGTCCATTCCCCATTGCGCAAACGGCCAGGGTGAATTAAGCGGAGTGAGTTCGGATGCCGGCCGTCTCTGCACACTAGCATTTTTCTGGCAGCGGTCGCACCTCTTTACGTATTCCACAGAATCGCGAAATAAGGTCGGCCAATAATACCCTTGCCGAAGTAGCTTTAGCGACAAAGACCTTGCTCCTAAATGGCTTCCGCAAAGTCCTTCGTGCACATCCCATAGTGCAATATTAGCTTCTGAAGGTCGAAGGCATCTCAACAATGGAAGGGAGTACGATCTTTTGTACAACTGGCCTTCGTATAAGACGTAACGGGAGGCCTGATTTTTGAGTTTTCGAGCTTCTTTTCGGATCATGAGGAAGAACCCCCTCTTTAAGGTAGGTGACCAGTGGGTCAATCCAGCTGGGCTCGAATTCCGTCTGTAGGATATCCTGAGATTCTTCTGTGGTCGGGTACTTCAGAGTTTCCTGAAATACTTCTTTGGGTAGTTCGGCTGGAGCCGAAGTGGCCAGTTTGGAGAGAAAATCGGCTCTCGCATTTTCTGTCCTTGGGATATGTTGAATGACGAAACTGCCGAAGGCCGGGGTTAAACTCTTCACTTTCCCGAGGTATCTCGCCATGCTCTCTTCTCTTGCTTCAAAGTTGCCGCCAACTTGACCGACCACTAGTCGGGAATCACTGTAGACTCGAAGCCGATCTACTTTTAGCTCCTTCGCTATTCTTAATCCCGCAATCAGTGCTTCGTATTCGGCTTCGTTGTTGGTAGCGGAAAACTCGAAGCGCAGCGCGAACTCGGCGACAACTCCCTCGGGGCTGACCAAGACTAGCCCCGCACCAGCTCCAATGGAGTTGGAAGAACCATCCACGTGTAGAATCCAGAAGCCTTCAGAGAGGTCGGCCCTTTCCTTGGGGAAGTTCGGCTGTGATGGTTCGACTTCGTCAAGGCTCGATCTCGCCTTTGTGTTTGTCTTGCTTGATTCAAGTTCGGCTTCGTCCGGAATGGTGCATTCTAATACAAAATCCGCCAGTATCTGGGCTTTGATTGATGGCCTGGGCTGGTAGTTGATGTCGAACTCCGTGAGCTCCATTGCCCATTTTGCGATTCTTCCGGAAGCGTCTGCTCGGTGGAGAACTGCTTTTATTGGTTGGTCCGTGAGGACCGTTATGGTGTGCTCCTGAAAGTAAGGTCGGAGCCTCCTGGCGGCAATTACGAGACAGTAAGATAATTTTTCTATCCGGGAGTATCTGGTCTCCGCGTCCCTTAGGACTCGGCTCACGTAATAGATCGGGCGTTGTGTTTTTGCTTCTTCCCTAACGAGAACCGCCGCCAGGGCCACCGAGGAGACAGCTAAGATACAAGAACAACTCTTCCCCAGGTTCAGGTTTTGCCAGCAGCGGGGGCGTGCCGAGGTAATTTTTGAGTTCCTCAAATGCTTGTTGACACTCTGCCGTCCAGCTGAAGTCCTTTGGTCGCCTGAGAACCTCGAAGAAGGGCAAGCAACGTTCAGCCGACCTTGAGACGAAGCGATTTAGGGATGCCACCCTTCCGGCCAAGCGCTGAACTTCTTTAATCATCTTTGGAGTGGTCATTTCTCGAATAGCTCGGATTTTCAGGGGGTTTGCCTCGATTCCACGTCTCGACACCATGAACCCAAGAAATTTTCCAGAAGTTACGCCAAAGGCGCATTTGGTAGGGTTCAGTCTCATCTTATGCTTCCTCAATGCATTGAAGGTCTCTTCAAGGTCGGCCAGATGGTCAGCTGAAGCTCGGCTTTTGACGAGCATATCATCTACGTACACCTCCATGTTGCGGCCGATCTGCTCCTTGAAAATTTTGTTGACCAAACGCTGGTATGTTGCTCCCGCATTCTTGAGTCCAAAAGGCATGACCTTATAGCAATAAAGACCTCGGCTAGTGATGAAGGCTGTTTTTTCTTCGTCTTCAGGCGCCATACGTATCTGGTTATAACCAGAAAAGGCATCCATAAAGCTGAGAAACTCATGACCCGAGGTTGCATCTACCAACTGATCGATCCTGGGCAAGGGGTAACTATCCTTTGGACAAGCCTTGTTTAGCTTTTTGAAGTCGACGCACATCCTCCACTTGTTGTTTGTTTTCTTGACAAGAACCACGTTCGAAACCCAAGTCGGGTAATGAACTTCCCGGATTAGTCCGGCTTTAAGGAGTTTATCTACTTCTTCAGCGATCGCTTTCTGCCTCTCCGGGGCATGTTGGCGTAGTTTTTCTCTTACCGATCGGTGTTTCGAGTCAACGGCCAGCCGATGTTCCATGACCTCGGCGTCGATTCCTGGCATATCCGCTGGGGTCCAAGCGAAGACGTCTGCATTCCTTCTGAGAAAAGCGACGAGCTGCTCCCGAACCTCGGTCGCCAGGTTGGAGCCGATCTGCACCACATGGTCCGATCTTCCGTCATTTAATGACACAGAGACGAGGTCCTCTGCAGGCTCAGCTCGTTCTTCAGCGAGGTCGTCACGGACGTCCAGTCCGTCAACCAGACAGGGGTCGGGCTGATCTCCCTTATACAAGGCGATCGAGTAACAATACTTCGCTAGGGCCTGGTCTCCTCTGACTTCTCCAACCCCATAGTTCGTAGGGAAACTTCATCTTTAAGTAATAAGTCGACACAACCGTCCGAAGGGCATTTAAACCAGGTCGACCGAGGATAGCATTATAGGCGGACGGCGTCTTTACGACTAGGAAGTCGACCTGAGCTTTGGCCTGCTTTGGGTACTGCCCTGCTGTTACGGTCAAAGTTATGATACCTTCGACTGGTACGGTGTTGCCAGCAAATCCAACTAGCGGAGAATTCACCGAGCTCAATCGATCATCAGGTAGGGACATTTTCGAGAAGGCACCGTAGAACAACACATCAGCCGAGCTTCCATTATCTACGAGGATGCGGCGTACATCGTAGTCAGCAATATTCAACGAAACTACAACCGCGTCATTATGCGGAAATTGGATTCCCTGGCCATCCTCCTCGGTGAAGACTATAGGCTCCGAAATCTTCCATTTCTTCATCGATCCTTCAAGCCTGCTGGTTTTCTTTTGCTGAGATCCCCCTAAGATAGTGTTGATGACGCCAACGGGTGGCCGGTCTTCTTGTTGGTTTTCCCCGCTTGGCGTTAGCGTTCTCGGCCGATCTTCCACCCCCTCGGGCCGCCTTCGAAGAAACCGACTTAGTCTGCCTCGCCTGACGAGCTCTTCGATCTCGTCCTGGAGTTGAATGCACTCCTCCGTGTCATGACCGTGATCGCGATGGTAGAGGCAGAACTTGTTGGGATTACGCTTGTAAGGGTGAGAACGCATTCTCTCTGGTCTTGGAAGCCGTTCCCGGATCTCCATCAGAACTTGAGTCTTCGGGGTGTTTAGGGGGGTGTAGTTGTGAAATCGTCGTAGACGGGGAGAACTTCGACGCTGAGGAGAACTTCGACATTGAGGAAAACTTCGGCGCTGAGGAGAACTTCGGCGTTGAGGAGAACTTCGGTGCGTCCTTCCGTCAGAGCTTCCCAGCTTCCGAGCTTGAGAGGGAATCCGAACTTGCTCGCGACCAGGGGGAGTCCTGGAGCGTGGCCGAGCTTCAATTCGCTTCCTTTCTTTGGAGGGTCTATCCAGCCTGCCGATCAGCCGTTTACCACCGATTTCACCATCCTTAGCTTCGAAGGCCTCCTCTGCCCGGGCATAACTTTCGGCCCGAGCCAACATATCGGCAAAGTCCCTGGGATACTTTTTTTTCAGGGAGAACAATAGGTCATTTTTCTGAAGGCCGCTCTTGAGCGCGGCCATGGCGACCGATTGATCCAGGTCTCGGACTTCTAACGCAGCGGTATTAAATCGAGAAATGAAAGCCCGGATGGATTCCCCTTCTCTCTGCCTGATGGCCATTAGGGAGTCCGAGCTTCGGCGTGGACGCCGACTACTGACGAAGTGGGCCGCGAATTATTGACTCATTTGGTCGAATGACAGGATGGTACTCGGCTTGAGTGCCGAATACCAGTTTCTGGTGGCTCCTTTAAGAGTAGAGGGAAAAGCCCGGCACAGGATGGCGTCTGGCGCGCCATGAAGCAACATCATCGTCCGAAAGGCTTCCAGGTGGTCGACCGGGTCAGTGGTCCCATCATAGCTCTCAAACTGTGGGAGTTTGAAGTTCGGCGGGACTGGTTCTTGCATAATTTTCTGTGAGAATGGAGGGTCGGTTCGGATCTCATTACCATATGAGGGAGGAGCGTGGCGGAGTTCTTCGATCCGACGACTCATTTCCAAGAGCCTTCTATCCAGGAGATCTTCATGGTCTCTCATTTCTAAAGTCTTCTTGCTGATCGGATGAAAAGCTTCTCCCTGGGATGAGCTGCGGTCCGAACAAGGGCTCTCCTTCCGTTGCTTTCCTTTTTCGGGAATTGGAGGTCGGGTAGCCCATGTCGATTGCCTCTGGACTGGACAACGTGGCTCCGGAGGATCCGGAGATTGGTTGGACTGGTACGGCGGCTTGCTGGTGCATGGCTTGCACCGCTTGAACGGCCTCGGTGAGGCCACGAACCTGCTGGACGAGCAGGTTGAACTGTTCAGCGTCTACCACGGCCTGGATTGCCGGGACTGGAGCGGTAGCGGACGGACCCGGACGGGATCGGGCCGCGGAGGCCGCCGATCGTCGGGCTGCAGAATGAGCCTGAGTCACTGGGGCTGGAGCTGGAGCGGATGGACTCGAACGAGATCGGGCCGCGGAGGCCGCCGATCTCCGAGTGGAGGCTCTCCTGGGGGGCATCTTTTCTCTTTGGAAGGGGATTTGAATTGAAAAGAAGAAAGGTCTCTCGAGCACTCCTTTAAGAACAAAGGAACACCGGCTTCCTTTAAGAAGGGAATCTTCGCCGGTAGGGCCCTCCTTCTAGCGCCAATCTGTTGACGCAGAAATTCATCGTCGTCGGAGTCCGTCGGAGTTGACGCCGATGAGGTCGCCTATGGGGACCTACAAAATAAAGTCTGGCTCAGAGCCGGTGGGGGTGGCTCCGGCAAGACCCTCCGACGCTCAAGTCAGTTCCCGTCAACAGGAATGGAATGCTCGGTAGATTATAGAAGAAGAGAAAAGGGTTTTCAGAATCTGGTGTAAAGGTATCCGGAGGGTCCTTTTTATGTATGCTTTAAATTAAATTTAAAAATTATAATTAATTAAAGATCGCACATACTGCCATAAAGTTATTCTGTTGTAAGATTAACCCCTTAATGTAGAGGGCCTTAGTTTCCACATTAAGGATTCTTACGATTCTCTCCTTCAAGTTGGTCCTAAATTCCTTCTTTTCCTTTTTCTCTTTCTTCTTCTTCTTTTTGTTGATCTCTTATTCTTCTTCAGTTCATCCACTTTGTAGGCATCCTGAAGGAGGCTTGACAAATTTCTAATGAGACTGAGAACCGAGTGTTAGAAAATATATCCTAAAGCCAATCATCTAAGTAGTAGATGATTGAAATTAGTTTATGAATTATCTAATAATAATAGTAATTTGGCTATTTCATCATAAAAGTTTTATTTTTCTTAAATGAACTTCTAAATTATGATGAAGTCCTTAGAACCATATTCAATCGATAAAGAAGGATTTATCGAATGGTTCTTAAATTGTTCACGATCAAATAATAAGTTATTAATAAGGATGATAACTTATCAAGTGTAAGTCGTTGTATACCATATACGTTGGTTGTTCTCGTAATCAAGTGATATGGAGATACTGATATGGCATCTAGGTGAGATGTAGGAATACATCTGCACAAAATGTGATCAATATTGTACTCTACTATCAAGAGTAGCTAGCTAAGGTCAATGGATATAAGTGTCCCTTTGATCTGAGATCGCCATGGTGACTTGCGAGCAACTCACTATACTTTGATGCTAGACTGTCTGTATTTCTAATATAGATGATAGAAGGTTTTTGGATATAGTCAAGTACTTGTAGAGTCGGTGTGTAAGTCAAGATGGGATTAATCACTCCTGATTAACTTCAAAAAAAGAATGTCTCATTGTGTTTTAATTTAGCAAAATCTAGATCTGGATAATCATCGTAAGGTATCATGGGATTTGCAAAATTTTAAGACACAATAGAGATGACTTATATGAGTGTTTGACAGCATACTCAAAGTCGTCTTAAGCATTATTGGTCATAGGGATGAATTATACGGTAACCATGGGCCAGGGTTCTAAGAATATTGCTTTGCATATATTCGACCGATCCAGACGTTGGAAATCATTGCTAGATGGTAACTTTGATTAGTACAAAAATTAGTTTCTATACTACCGACTTAGTTTCGAACCTATAGGATCACACACATTAGAGTTTGTAATCTGATCGGATGGTTAATCGATGATTAAGAATCATTTTGAGGTTAAACATTTAATGCGATTGATGTTTGACCTAATGCAAGTATTATAGAAGAATCGATTAGCAATTGGATTGCGAATTAGCTCAATTTAATTGAGCAATCAGGCTGAGATCAAGTCTAATTGAATTAGATTTAATTAAAATTAATTTGAATTTAATTAGATTAAGTTTAATTAATTTATTGGATAAGCCAATTGCAAGAAAAGAATAATTCCTTGTTTGACTAGGACTTGGGTGCACCTGATTGACTTAGGATTTAAATCAAATTTAAATCTTGATTTAATCTTATTTAATTAGGCTCCTAGTTAGACTAGGATTATTCTTAATTAGGTTACATTTAATCTAGTTTAAATAGAATTTAAATTAGGTTTAAAATAATTTTGACCTAGTCAAATAAGTGGAGTTCCAATTGGACTGAAACTCTCTCTCTTTCACTTGCGCCTAAGAAATTCACACCATATTTTAATTTTAGATTTTTTTTTATGATTTTCATGCTTAAGAAATGATTTTTCACATCTCATTATCTCAGGAATTGGATTTAAATTTGATTTGGTCAAAATTAGAAGAAAGTTGAAAATTATTTTCTACTTGGAAGAGTCTTCTTTGACCCAAACTCCTCCCTTCCTTGTGCGCCAACTCTACCCATGCCCCTCTATCTTATTTGGCCCTTTTTTCTATGATTTTGTGCATGAGAATCAGTGGTTACATAAAAAAATAAGTGAAAGAAACGTCCATAGAAGTCCTCCTTTGACTAAGTTTTGACCTAGTCTTGCAATAAAAGATGGATGCCTCTTATAAGATGGTTTAAGGACGTGAAAAATCCTAAAAAAATCATAAAAAATCAGAGAAGAATGAGGAGAAGGCATGGAGGATTTGTGGTGTCAAGATTCTTGGAGAAGAGCCCTCAATTCAGACATCAAAGGTTGATATCTTGAAGAGACAAGATAAGAAAAGATTGTCTTCTCTTATATTTTTCTTTTATGTTTCTGTCTTCCTAATTTATTTTTGATTTTTATATGATAAAAATTTGAGAGAGAGAGAGAGACAGGAAGGGCTTGAGGAAAGATGGTGCCAAGATCCTTAGAGAAAAGATCTTCATCTGGACATCAATTATTGATGTCATGAAGGCACAAAGATCTAAGAGAGAGAGGGGAAGAGGGCATGAAATCTGTGCTCCAAGGTGTTGGAACATGGTAATCATTTTTGGACATGATTCATGTCCTGATGCAAGAAGAAAAAGAGATGAAGATCTTCTCTTAGGATTTCCTTGAGAGCCTTTCTTCCTAATTTTATTTATGAGATTTTTATGAGAAAAATCTGAGGGTGTGATATCTGAAAAATTAGAAAAAAATTTAGAGAAGGTCTCCTCTAAACCTAGTATAATAGATATTTTCAGGACATCAACCATTGACATCCTGAAAGAGAAGATTTATCTTCTCCTAGGGTTTATTTTATATGTCTTTTTATTTTTTGATTTATGGGAGATCCAAGGGTTGGATTCCTTCTTATATTCTTCATCTCTTGGATTGTCCAAGAGATCCGAAGAATATATATTTGATTAACCATCAGGAGGGATCCGTGAGAAGCTAGCACTTCAAGTGGATCTTCATTCGATGAACCTTCAATCTATGTTGCAGATTCATGTGGATCATCTGTAGAGGTCGGATGCCTATGCGGCTCCAAAGGCAATAATGAATTCAACCGCAGAGTTTTTGACCCATGCAAAGGTAAGAGATTTGATCTCTTGGTGACCTAGATGTTATCTAGGGTTAGATCTAGAATTATTCTAGATCTGGGTATTAATGTGATCAATACCACTTATAATTAATTTAATTTTAAATTTATATTTGTATCATAACATGTTATAGATCCTTGATGTAGGGTTTTATAATTTGATTACATACATATTGTAGATTAAATAGTTTAATCTATGTCTTCTACTGCTCTATATTTCGAAAAAGTTTTGAAATCTATGCAGAAAATTCTGCATGTTTCCTATCATCGAGCCACTCAAGTTGAAGCTTGCTCAAGCCTCTAAGAAGGTTGACAAGACTTTAGCATAAATGATGGTGGCCAAGAAGGAGGTCCAATCCTTGAAAGCCAAGGTGGAGTCTCTCGAGGCCAAGGTTGAAAATGCTTGGAGCCAGGTCGAGGCTCATCTAATGGAGGGTCTTCACACTACAGTGAGCCAATGGAAAAAGAAGCTAGAGTCCGAGAAGGTTATGGTGGTCGAGGTGTTTTGCTCCTTAGAAGAATTTAGGATGATCAACTGGAGTTCACTTCTAAGTCTTATATGCAGGGGCTTGCACACTTCGGGGAAAAGATTCAAAACCATTATCCCAACATTGACATCAGCCCACTAGATTTTGATGGCAAAGGTGGATAGGAACGAGC
This sequence comes from Cocos nucifera, assembly GCA_006176705.1. Classification (NCBI taxonomy): domain Eukaryota; kingdom Viridiplantae; phylum Streptophyta; class Magnoliopsida; order Arecales; family Arecaceae; genus Cocos; species Cocos nucifera. The sequence continues at coordinate 397,216 of QRFJ01000325.1, forward strand.
CAAGGTGACAGGGGTTAAGGAATTAAGTAGCTAAGTCAGGCATACTAAGGATGCATCTACCAAGGGCATGTCCGCCCCCAACCTCCAGCTGTGATCCTGTTAGAGGTATGCCTTAGAAACCAGATTAGCGAACACTTGTAAAACTTCTATGGGCATAATTTATAAAATTTGACTTATAAATAAAATTTAGATTTTTCTTTCAATCACATCTGTATTATTTGTATCTATAATTCATCCATTGGATTAATGAAAATGATAATATCTGTTCTTAAGTATTGAGAATTTGAGATATGTGTTATCATAATTAACTCATAAATTACTTTCGATCGTAGGATTATCACGAGAATAATGATCAATTGGGAAGATTGATATACGATCACTTTCTTAAGATAGATATGTCTTGAATATACAGTATGGAGATATCGAAGCAGAAGTATAGGTGCTTATTTAAAATAAAAGTATTGAGCATGATCAACTTCGAGCAGTCATAAGAAAGTTTATCTTTTTGTCAATAACTCGCTCATTGCTATAGTAGTATATCTGATTTTCTGATCTGAGGTGCATCGATAGTTCACCTTAAGGGTGTTATAGTTTGACTACACCATAACTCGATCTCCTAGCCATTTGGAATCATGAGGTATAAGTTGGCTATAGCATGTTCAATGTAGGAATTGGATCGCACGAAGATGGAATCTATCAACCTTGATAGAGGAGTAATTCTATGGTGATCATAAGATTGAGTCCTAAAGCCCATGACAATGGCTATGTGAAATAATAGAAAAGAGTTTCTATTAAGATTTCACATCGGACTCAAATTGATTGATTCAATCATATGACAGATACGAGGTTTGATGAGTTAACCTAATTCTTGATCCTATCGAAATTCATGATAGAAGAACCAAATTACACGATAGCCGAATTGAAAGGTTCTTATTTAGTTTTGATGGATTGCCACCACATATTCTAGATATCACTGATGGATTATGGGATCAATTAGAATTATCTTGATAATCGATAATTTTAATTGGATGAATCAAAAAGAGTTCTGATCCATCAAAAGATATTTCGATGATGTCAATGATGAAGATCATGATATATCCTATTACCATACGGAATTGAACCTTTGGGATCACACAAATAAGAGTTTGGCTTTGAATGTTTTCAATTGGACTCACATAGTTCGATTGATTTAGATTTGATCTAATTAGATTCAAGAAAATCGTGCTAGCATATGATTGAACCTAATTTTCTTCTACATTGGATTTTTTATTGATCTAGACTAAGTCAAATAGGATTTGGCTTATCCGAAAACCTTGAATTAGGCTTGTTCTAATTAGATTGGGATCTTGTCTTAATATCCTAAGAGGATTAGGATGAGGGGGTGCCAAGAGTTGGCGGCTCCCATATTTGACTATTCTTGCACCAAGGAAGAGGGGCGCATGCCCCCTAGAATTTCTCTAGGGGCGTGCGCTCTTCTTAAAGAGATAATCCCAGAGGGTGGATGCCTTCTTCTTCCCTAGTGTGCGCCCATAAGAGAAAAGGATAAGGGAGTTAGAGAGATTTTTGTTCATTTGAAATTGTTTGAATGAGTCAAAGATGAGTTTGAATTAGTTCAAACTCAAGGAAGATAATACCAGGCACCAATTACTCTTATCTAATAAGAGTGGCGCACACCTGGAGGCATTTTGTGTGACAAAATACTAAGAAAAAAGGAGAAGGAGCACCACATTTTTTAGAGAGTCCTTTTGCTTTAAGATTTTTGATTCGATTAAAGACTTAAAACCCTAGAACTCTTGGTCTCCTACTTCTATGAATAAGAAACTAGGCTAAAGGGTTTAGCCATTCCAGTTGCCAAGTGCGAAGCCCTGCTCCTCCCTCTCCACACCTCCTCCCTTCTCCTAGATCCTCTCTCTCTCCCTTTCTCTTCCATGCCCAAGTGTTAGACTGATCAAGTTTTGAAGATCGAAGTGCTGTTCATGCAAGAAGAAAAAGAAGGAGATCTAATCGTTTGTCGATTGAACTACTATCAATGTTTTGATTGAAGGTAGAAGTTAGAGATCTAGATCTGATTTGCCAAAATTAGATCAAGCAAAGAGAAGACGTCTAGATCTGAACCTGAGTGAATATCAATAGAGGTCCGGTGCATGCACGGCTTGCAGGCAAACCTCAACATCAGATTCAGATCATCGGAGCGGAAAGCTTGTCTACCCATGCAAGATGGTATGATCATTACTTTATGCATACCTGTTTCTTGATTTAGCAATCAGATTTATAAACCTTAGGCTAGATTGGATCCAAAAAAAATTTTAAATTTTACTGCATCTGATCTGATCTAATTCGGCCAACCAAAAGATCCTTCAACTAATATCAGAGCCAAGTTGTTGGTTCATAGATCTAAATTGCATAGATCTAGATTAGATTTTTGATGAGATCAAAAGTGGTATGAACTTTAAAATGCATGAGATGTATTTTAGATGCATAAGATGTATACAAAGCATGATTAGATTAGATCTAGTTTCATATATGTGATAGATCTAGATATGAATCCTAGTAGCAAAGTACTTTGATTGAGATAGTTGCCATGGCCGTCCTGTCATAAGAGTAAAAAGGGCTTTAAAGACCCTTACTTTTGATTCGTTATGGTGCTCTTATAGCATGTAGGGGTGCCACTGCAATGGTTCTCATGAAGAAGAAACAGCGAAAGTATAAAACTTATTTTCTGTTGAACCCTATATCCAAAAATCCTTGGGTCTATTTTTTATGCTTTATTTTTATGAACCCTATTATACTTAATTAAGAATTAAATTATGAAAATATCTAGATCTAAAAATTGAGAATTAAAAGATCTAAGACATTTTTATAATACATGGGTTCAAGGTATAGGTGGCTTGATTAGGTCTAGCATGAGTGGTTGATCAAATCGAATCAAGAGTTGGTTAGCATGAGATCAAGAGTGCTCTTTGATTAGTCTAATAGTTGTAAGTTTGGTTAAGATCGATTAATAGCCATATATTATCGATTACTTCAAAACCTAATCTAGCTCCATGGTTCGAGCCTGGATTGTAGGCAAATCCAACTAGTTCTGAATTGATAAATTGGTGTCTAAGATAAGTTTGGTAGATACAATCGATGGTCATTAATTAGGAGCTACTCGATCTAAATGAGTCTATGGCGAGTTAATGGTATATACCTCCCACCGATCTTATTTATCTGACCAATCGGATCAATTTAGTTCTATATTGGATTACCAACGATTCAAACTAGCCCATGCCACTAGGTTAGTCATAATAGTTATGACTGATTAAGAATAAGATCTAAATTAAAATCTTCTTATAAAATATTAAGTCAAGTGATCTTCCACCATTGTAGTTGTGTGAGCCTTTCTCAGAGTTGATGGTTCTCGACTGGACACAGTGGTTCAGTTGCATTAAAAAGATGCAATCACACTATTAGGCATAGATGCTATGGGATGGAGGAAAAGTTGGGCTCAATATTTTGGTTACAGTGAGGATCCCAATCATCAATTTATTTTGTGTAAACAATAGGTCTAACTTAACTAAGAAGTGAAGCAATATTTTGGGTATAGTGAGCTTCATAAATTAGAGATCGGTGTTGGCTGTAATATGTTTAGAGAAATATTGGACAAGAGTTGTCCACTTATCGACTGACTCATTATCAATAACTGTTAGATAAGATGGTGAGCCAATCGGTGGGACTACAGTATTCACTAAAAATCTTTAATCATGGAGATTTGTATATTTCTTCCAAAGGAGTGTTGGAATCTAAAAAAATAGTAGAAGCCCTAATTTATTTTAAAATAAAATCTCTAAAATAATTTGATTAAGTCAAATATAAAATTTAACTAGAAACTTTGACTCTCTACAGAAATCATGTCTGCCTCTAACCCCCTAGCCAAGATCTTAGAAACCAATAGATTGATCGGACCAAATTTTAAGGATTAGCTTTAAAATTTGAAAATAGTTTTGAGTTTTGAAAAGCTGACCTACGTTCTTGACCAAGACCTTCTCTCTCTACCAGCTCATCCGACTACTGATTAGAAAGTGTCTTATAATAAGTGGTTGGATAATGATAATAAAGTCAGGTGTTACGTATTGGCATCGATGTCAAATGAGTTACAGTGCCAACATGAGGATATGAAGATTGCCAGATAGATGCTTATTAACCTACAAAAGTTATATGGTGAGTAGAGCTGCACAGTGCACTACGAAATGTCCAAGTGACTCTTTAAAGTGTAGATGCATGAAGGATAGTCGTTCCATGATTATTGCTTATCGATGATCAAGGACTTGGAGGAGCTTGAGAAGCTTGACATGTCCATGGACAAGAACTTACAGATTGATTTGATTCTGCAGTCCTTGACTAATTCATATGGATAGTTTATTATAAATTTTCATATGAATAAGATACAGTGCACCTTGGCTGAGCTCATGAACATACTGGTGATTATTGAGGATATCTTGAAGAGTTCAAGGGACTCAGTACTTGCTATGAAGCGGACTTCTTCCAAGAGAAAATCCTTTGGGAAGAAGAAGAAGTTCGCGAAGAAGCAGAAAACTGAGGAAAAGAAGGAGAAGAAGATAGAACTAAAGAAGAAGATTGTAGAGAAAAAGTATTTTCACTGCAACTCCGATGGTCATTGAAAGCAAAACTGTCCTGCTTACTTGAGAAGTCTGATGAATAAAAGGGAAGGACTTTCTGAAGATATGCTCATCATTAAGATGAACCTGATGGTTTCTTTTGCATCTAGTTGGATGCTTGACTCTGGATCTGGTGCTCATCTATGTACTTCTTTGTAGGATCATGAGGATTGCAAGAGACTGATGGACGATGAAATAATCCTACGAGTTAAAAATGGAGCAAAGATTGCTACTGTGGCAATGGGAATGTATCCATTGTGACTACCATCTGGGAGCATCTTAAAACTTAGGGATTGTTATTTTGTACCTACTACGAGCAAAAATCTAATTTCTATCTCCTATTTGATATAGGAAGGATATATAATTAATTTTTATATGGATCACTATATCATTCTTTTTGAAAATAATAAAGTTAGTATCGATTTCTTTATTAACGATCTCTATCAGTTACATATTAATGTTTCTATAAATTATGTCGAGCAAAGTATGAATGTCATAGGATCTAAATAATCTAGGAATAGTATAAATTAAAAGTACATGTGGCACCTTAGGCTAGATCATATTGAAGAAGACAGGATTAATAGATTGAAGAAAATTGGACTATTAAGTCCACTGACTTTCGAGTCATATTGGGTCTATGAATCATTCCTTCAAGAAAAAATAACCAAGCTGTTCTTTATGGGACATGAAAAAAGGACTAGGGAGTTATTTGGTCTGCTACATTTAGATGTCTGCAGTCCATTTGATGTATCGATCAGAGATAATTTTATCTACTTCATTATCTTTATCGATGATTTTTCTCGATATGGGTATGTATACCGCATGCATCATAAGTCTGAATTTTTTTAAAAGTTTAAAAAATTCAGACATAAAGTAGAAAAATAAATAAAAAATTTCTTAAAGTTCTTTGATCAGATCGAGGAGGTGAAAATCTTAGTAGAAAATTTCTGAACTAATTCAAGAAATATGGCATAGTCTCACAGTGGACTCCACTTAGAATGCCTCAACTCAATAGCATTTTGGAATGAAAAAATCGAACCCCATTAGATATGATCTATTTTATGATAAGCTTCACAAATCTTTTCATTTTTTTTTGGGGACATAGTTTTCTAATTGCAATTTATATACTAAATATGGTTACTTCTAAAATCATTCCTACCACACCATATGAAATATGGCATGGTAAAAAATTGAATCTGAGTCATCTCAAGATTTGAGATTGTTCAGTCCATGTCAAAAGACAACGAACGAATAAGTTTAAATCTAGGTTTCTTAGAGCTTGACTCATAGGATTTTCTAAGGAGTCTTTAGGATATTATTTTTATTTTCTAGAAGATCGACCATAATGTAATTATGAGTCGATATTCTATCTTTTTTAAAAAATAGTTTATTCAAGATGGAGGTATAGAAAGATAGATTAGGCTCAAAGAGAAAATCTTTGAAGTACAACGAGCCATGGAATCTAAAAAATCAATTTAGTCTGAGCCAATCCACACACTTCCTCCTCCACCTCATAAGTTTAGTAGAATTTTTCATCCTCCTAAGAGATATTTAGGTATTATTTTAGAGAATGTAGAAAAAATATTCCCCATAGAAAATGGGATGCATGGAGATAACCTAAAAATCTATGATGAGATGATATCAGATATCGACTCTGAGAGATGGTTAAAGGCAATAAAGTCAGAAATTGACTCAATATGCTCAAACTAAGTTTGGACTTTGGTAGATCCACCTAAAAGTATTATATCTATTGGATAGAAATGAATCTTCAAGAGAAATATTGGTGTAGATGAAAATATAGAGACATTCAAAGTTAGGTTTGTGAAAAAAAGATATAGTCATCACGAAGACATTGACTATCAGAATACCTTCTCACCTATGGTCATGCTTAAATCCATACACATGCTGCTAGCCATTGCAATATATTTTAATTATGAATATGATAAATGGATATAAAAATGGCATTTCTAAATGGATATCTTAAGGAAGATATCTATATAGAACAACTGCTTGATTTTACCTCCAATGATAGTTATCACAAAGTTTACAAACTGCAAAGGTTCATTTATGAACTTAAGCAAGCATCTCAAAGCTGGAATACTCATTTCAATGATGTGATCAAATTATTTAATTTCATCAAGAACGAGAAGAAGCTTTATGTGTTCAAAAAGATCAATAGAAGTGCTGTTGTCTTCCTCGCATGATACATGGATGACATCCTTTTGATTGAAAATGGTATTTTCATGTTGACCTCGATTAAGGTTTGGTTGTCTAAGAAATTTTCTATGAAAAACCTAGATGAGGCATCCTTTATTTTGGGGATCAAGATCTATAAAGATAGATCGAAGAGAATGCTAGGTTTATCATAGAAGATGTACATTAAGGAGGTGCTGAAGAGGTTCAGCATGGAGAACTCCAAAAAAGATCTCGTATTCTTCAGACATGGTATTCATCTCTCCAAAAAAATATGTTCCAACACATCAAAAGAGATTGAATGCATGAGCAAGATCTCTTATGCTTTGATAATAGGAAATCTTATGTATGCCATGCTTTGTATGCGACTTGATAATGCCTATGTTGTGAGTGTCACAAGTAGATATGAGTCGAATCTAGATAAAAAATACATGTACTTTTGTGAAATGTATCCTTAAGTACTTGAAAAGGATTAAGAATATGTTCTTAATCTTTGGAAATGGAGAACTTCAAGTGCAGGGATACACTCATTCAGATTTTATGTCTGATATTGATGATCGAAAATCGATATTAAGAAGTCTATTCTTATATAATGGTGGCGCTATGTACTGAAAGAGTTTCAAACAGACAGTGATTATAGACTCTGCCATGGAAACAGAGTACATCGCAACCTCAAAAGCTATGAAGGAGGTATTCTGGTTCAAAAAGTTTGTTTCGAAGCTAGAAGTGATGCCATTTTATGTCGTCCCTCTCTACTACGATAACAACGATGCCATGGCACTTGCTAAAAAGCTAAGGTCTCATAAAAAATCTAAGCACATTGAGTGGTTATTCTACCTCATCTATGATTACCTCGAGAAGAGATACATCGAGGTGAAGAGAACCGACACCGCGGATAATGTAGCTGACAAACTAATGAAGCCTTTAAGCTAAAAAAATTGAAGCCCACCTTAAGAAGATGAGACTTAGATTTATAGCCAATTGATTTTTGGATAAGTGAAAGTTTGTTAGATGTATGCCTTAGAAGTCAGATTGATCGACACCTATAAAACTTTCTATGGACATAATTTATAAAATTTGACTTATAAATAAAATTTAGATTTTTCTTTCAATCACATCTATGTTATTTATGTCTGTGATTCATCCATTGGATTAATAAAAATGATAACACATATTCTCAAGAGTTAAAAATTTAAGATATGTGTTATCATAATTAACTCATAATTGCTTCTAATTGTAAGATCATTATGAGGATGGTGATCGATCTAGAAGATTAATGTACGATCACTTTCTTAGGATAGATGTGTCTTGAATCTATGGTATAGAGATCAGAGCAAAAGTACAGATACTTATTAAGAATAAGGTACTGAGCGTGATCAACTTTGAGCAGTCATAAGAAAGTCTATCTTCTTATCAATGACTCGATCATTGCTGTAGTAATATGTCTAGTTCTCTGACATGAGGTGTATCGATAATTCATCTTAAGGATGTTATAGTTTGACTACATTATAACTCTATCTCCTAACCATTTAAAATCTTAAGATGTAAGTTGGCTATAGCATATTCGTTGTAGGAATTGAATCATGCCAAGATAGAATCTATCAACCTCATTAGAGGAGTAGTCCTGTGGTGATCATGAGATTGAGTTCTAAAATCCATGACTATGGCAATGTGAAATAATAGAAATGAGTTTCTATTAAGATTTCACATCGGACTCGAATCGATTGATTCAATCATATGATGGGTATGAAGTTTGAGGAGTTAACTTTAACCTCAGTCCTGTCGAAATTCATGATAGAAAAATCAAATCAGATAATAGATGTATCAAGAGATTCTTGTTTAGTTCTGATGGATTGCCATCATATACTGCTAGATGTCACTAATGAATTATGGGATCAATTAGAATTATCTCGATGATTGATAATTTTAATTGGATGAATCAGAAAGAGTTTTAGTCCATCGAAAGGTATTTTGATGATGTCAATGATGGAGATCACGATATATCCCATTACTATATAAAATTGAATCTATGGGATCACACAAATAAGGATTTGGCTCTCGACATTTTCAATTAGACTCATACAATCTGATTAATTTGGATTTGATCCAATCAGATTTAAGAAAATCATGCTAGTACATGACTAAACCTAATTTTCTTCTGCATTGAATTTTCTATTGGTTTGGACTGAGTCAAATAGAATTTGGCTTGTCCGAAAATCCTAAATTGGGCTTGTCATAATTAGACTAGGATCTTGTCCTAATTAGATTAGGACCTTGTCCTAATGTTCAAAGAGGATTGGGATGAGGGGGCGCCAAGAGTTCCCCACCTTTGACTTTTCTTGTGCCAAAGGAGAGGGGTGCATGCCCCCTAGAATTTCTCTAGGGGCATGCACTCCTCTTAGAGAGATAATCCCAAAGGGCGCATGCCCTCTTCTTTCTTGATGTGCACCCACAAAAGATAAGGATAAGGGAGTTAGAGAGATTTTGGTTCATTTGAAATTGTTTGAATGAGTCAAAGATGAGTTTGAATTAGTTCAAATTCAAGGAAGATAATACCAGGCGCCAACTACTCTTATATGATAAGAATGGCGCATGCCTGGAGGCATTTTGTGCAACAAAATGCTATGAGAAAAGGAGAAGGGGTGCCACATTTTTCAGAGAGTCCTTCTATTTTAAGATCTTTGATCCGATCAAAGACTTAAAGCCCTAGGACTCTAGGTCTCCTACTTCTATAAATAGAAGACTAGGCTAAAGGGTTTAGCCATTTCAGTTGCCAAGTATGAAGCCCTGCTCCTTCCTCTTCATGCCTCCTCCCTTCTCCTAGATCCTCTCTCTCTTTCTCTCTCTTCCATACCTAAGTGTTGGACTGATCAAGCTTCGAAGGTCGAAGTGTTGTCCATGCAAGAAGAAGAAGAAGAAGGAGATCCGATCGTTTGTCGATCGAACTATTATTGACGTTTTGATTGAAGATAGAAGTTGTAGATCCAAATCTGATTTGCCAAAATTAAATCAAGCAAGGAGAAGATGTTCAGATCTAAACTTGAGTGGATATCGATAGAGGTCGGATGCATACGCGGTTTGAAGGCAAATCTTAACATCAAATTTAGATCATCGAAGCGGAAAGATTGTCTACCCACATAAGGTGGTATAATCACTACTCTATGCATGCCTATTTCTAGATTTAACAATTAGATTTATGAACCTTAGGCTAGATCAGATTCAAAAAAGTTTTTAAATTTTGCTGCATTTGATCTGATCCAAATTTGGCCAACCAAAAGATCCTTCATATCCTATTGCTAGAGCCCAGGGCCTTAGTTGAAGAACCAAGTGCCCCTGCCAATGCCTAGGACTTTTCTCTTTTTCTTGTTTTGTAACTAAGCTCGATTATGCCCGAGCCTTCACCAAGGTTAGGCCATTTTTGCACCCTTCGGCTTTGCTAAAGTAATTCTGTAAGAGGCCGATCCATCTTTTGTAAGTACTTTGTTGTGGTATCACTAGGTTCTGATATCATTGTTATGGTATCATCAAGTTCTGATACTACTTGTTGAGGTAGATTCCTTAATTGCAGAATGCGGAACATGGATCACCTGCTCAAGATCACAACAGCATCCAAGAAAGATAGATTTTAATGCCATACGAGAAAGAAAGAAGAAAGACCATAAAATAAATAATAAAATATATGTAGATTTGGCCTTAAGCTTACCTCCACGAGGCATGCAAAATTTTACTATGAGAGAGATAAAAATAAATAAATATAAGAAAAATTTACCACTCAACCTTTGTATAAAAATTTCTCGATAAGAAATTTTAAAATTCTCATAAAAACTTTCTAAAATCTTTCGAGAATCTCTCAGCACCTCCAGGATGTCACCAGCTCTCTGATGTAATAAATGGTTCATCAATCAAAGTTATATAGACTTCAGAAACTTCAAAATAATATTTCGGTAGGAAATCCAGTCCCAAATGCATTCGAGATTAGCTTTTGGCCATCCAATCATGATCGGCTCGCTCTTGGGCCATCGGATCATGCAAAAGACCTCTTGATCAAACTTAGATCGTGCCTGGATCATTCAATTGGATTGTTCTTAGGCTCATTGAATTTCGTTTGTCATTCTAGTACTATAGGAAAAAAGATAATTAGCTATGCAAAAAAGATATAGCTAAATCCTAAAAAACATCGCTAATTACATCTATCGATGTAAAATATGTCAAAAAAATACGTCAGCAGAAGTGCCATTGTTGATTCCATTTATCGATATTTTTAAAAATTTTGTCAGAAAAAATAAGTTTTATTGATGTTATAATAAACGTTGGAGATTAGTTTCAGCTACGCTAAAATGGTGTCAGAAAATAAGTATTTACTGACATAAAATAATCATTGACAATATCGATTTTTATCCATGCAAAATAAACATCGACAAAAATATTTTTATCAATAAAAATTTATGTTGGTAAATAAATATTTATTGATGCTAAATAAATATTGAAAATAATATTTTTTGTAATGCAATATAGACGTCAGTAAACTATTAGCGATGAAATATTTTTGTTGGTAAAAAATAATTTACCTACGCTTATTTTATGTTAGTAAATAATTTATGATGTAAAGTTACGTCGGTAATTATTAAGCATGGTCAAAGATGGCATATTTTTTGATGACTATTACATTGGATTTGGTTACGTTTATTTGCATCGGTAAATATTTTATGATGTTAATTTACATCAGTAATTATAAAGCATGGCTAAAAGTAGCACGCTATTTGATGATGGTTATTTAGATTTATCAATGCTAAGTTACATCACTATAACTCTTTACCTACGCTTCCTTTGCATCGCTAATTATTTTTATAAAAAAAAAATTTAGATAATTTTATTTGTGCTAATTTTTTAAAACTTGTAAACATCCATATAACATCCACATAATAAATAACATAACATATAACATCCATATAACAAATAAATACATGCCAAAATCAAATTCACTTACTTTAAAATAGCCATATAACATCCATATAAAAAATCATGTACATATATAAAATATCGTACATACTACATGTCCTTTAAAAAAAATACATCAAAATAAAATAAAACTCCATATCGACGGTGACATATCATAGACCTACATTAAATTAAAAAATTATGTTAGCAAACTAATTATCTAATATAAATGCTAAAAATATATTAATTAAAAATAATATAAAATAATATCAATGGGGGAAACAATATCATCATCATCGATGGAGTTCGATCATAAGCATCAGCAGAAACATCAAAAGTCGATGAGGGAGGCATACGGCGATATAACTCGTTGAGCTTCGCCCCAAATGCCTGAAGATAGGATGAAAGCTCGGCATTGGCCCGCCATAGGTTCGCTATCTCTTCCTAATATCTTCTCGCAGTCTCAACATGTCTTCTCTCTACCTCGTGCAGACGAGCATCATAAGAAACATGTATTTCTCGAGAGGAGCTAGGGGCCATAACTCTATTTTTCAATTTCGTAACATAGCTAGGTCTCCTACCGAGCACCTTATCATAAATATCATCATCTGTGGGTGGGGTAGAGCTCTCAACTAGGGGCTAGAATCGTATCTCCATCATACAATCCTAATTAAAGAAAAAAATATATATAATAAAAAAATCTAAACTTTATAATAAAATTGAAATAGAATTTAATCAATTAATACTCACATGTCTCTTCCTAATCCCAAAAAGCTACTTGTCCATCGTTTGACGATGGGTCCTCTGGTAGACATCAGTCCACCAAGATAGCTGTCCTGTCTCGATGTCCTTCTAAAATTTATGAATGTAAGTATACTAACATAGACATATTCTAACCAATCATTAAAGATATATGTATGTATACTTACCAGCTCATACTGATAATGTGCAAATGACTTTGATCCACTGCAATGCATCACCGTGAGCCTCGACTTACTCTATGAGGCCTTATTATAGTAGGCCTAATAAACAAATACAATATAGATATTAGTGAACATATTACAATACCATATCAATTCAATAATTAATATTTTTATTATACATAATAGTTATATCCGATATGTAGAATCCTCGTATTTGGTGTAGAGGAGATCCCAATCGGGGCATGATGCACTTCTGTGCGGTGTCTCACGTGCCGCTATCGCCCCACGTGCCTGAAAGACCTTCTTTCAGTGGATATGGAGCTTATATCTGAATCCTCTAAGCAATCGCCCCATATACTGAAGGATAGCCTCCTGCACACACGGAGTATCAATCTCATAAATATCAAATTATGCTTCAAAAATAATGTACAATAAATGAGATTTATCAAAAAAATAAAAATTAAATAATTATTAAAAATTATATTTAGTTACTTGCAAATAGTCGAGGAGGATCTGCTGCTATGGCCTCGTAACTCTGCGCCAATCAGTCAGCATCAGAAGAGCATATGAATGAATAATAATACCTATCTCGCACACGTATGGATCCCTGATGTGGTGCTATACTGGTATGACATATTTTGATGGGATGACAACCCTCATCCTCTCTCTAGGATGTGCCCTCCTCCACTCTTCTAGCTTCTTATTTCTGACAGCTCCACGTATCCGCCTAATAATAGTATCAGTAGCTGCAGCAAAATATAAAGCTTAAAATTAATTATTTATATATGATAAAAACTTAAAGCAAATATAATACAAAAAATATAATATATAAAAATAATCTGTAGCAGGAGATGATGTGCCTACCTCACTAGTAGTATACTGCTGAGATGAAGAGGTACAAATATCTCCATATCGATCTCCTCCATCAGATCATCCTCCTAGTGACATAGCTTAAAATTAGTTATTTATAAATGATAAAAAATTAAAATAAATTAAATATAAAAAAATTATAATATATAAAATCAATCTAGACTGGCTAATGTGATCGCCTGGTCATCAGGCGACTGCTGCTAAGAAATCGATGCATCGGCATCTCCTCATGTAAGCCTCCAGGATCGTCCTTCTGGTGCCATATCTGTATCAATCAATATATTAGAGATAATATAATATTGATAAAAATTATATCAATACTAAATGATATATAAAATTTAAGACATATGAGTTTTTTGAAAAAATATATATTATCAATCAATGTCTGTATCTTCATCAGGAGGATTATTGGCATCTTCATCATCATAATCCACCAATGTATAATCTTACTCATCATCATTTATAAAGTTATCATCATTGTCATCATAATCCTCTGATATGTTTAGATTTAATTCACTAACATCAATATTATCGGATTGCACATTATCCTTAATTAGAGGAGATGTGCTTCCAATGTCGATACTGTACTGTCCTAAGTCAGTTGTATTCTCTTTTCCCTAAAAGAAATCCTCATCTGTTTCTATCTCGAAATGAATATCTATGTCATAAACATCCCTTGGTACAATCCTTTGTACAATATGCCATTCATTCTTATATCTCATATCTTTTAGGTATAATACATGTTTTGCCTGACTAGCGAGTATAAAAGGATCTGATTGGTACCATGTTCTTGCAAAGTTAACACTTGTGAAGTATGCATCTTTATGAATACCCATCCTATTATTGCTGATATCCCATCATTGATATTTAAATAGATAAATAAATCATTTTGATCCATATCTTAACTGTATAATATCAAAAAAAATATCATAATATTCAATCTCTCCATCAATTTTCAATGTTAAAATTCTACTATTTTGAGTCTGCCGCTGCATATCAAGCTCTCTTGTATGAAATCTCATACTACCAATAATACATAAGCTATAACACGAAATCCTAGGATCGAGGTGGCATGCTAAATCATATAATTTCTCGATTGCACCATCTTCTTTATTATGATACATTAATATCATTTACAACAACATACACATAAGTTAAAATAAATTGAACTCTATATACATTACATGTAATAAAAGGTTGAATAAAATTGTTATTATGCTTACACATTATCTGAACCAAGCTGCGAACTTTCTTCGATGTCGTCCCTCGATATCTCTATTATTTTGTTATAATAATACATCTCTATGCTCTCTACAATAAATACATGCTTATTATTTATTTTACCTCATAAAAAATATATAATGTTGATATGTAAAGATACTTACTCCATAAAATGATAGATTTTTTTGTAATTATTTAGTACATTGAAATGCGCCAGCTTGTATTCTTCTATGTCCATATGTCTGTATTTTCTTCCACTAATAGGATGAACATTAACCTTAAAAATAGATAATATAGATTCAATGTTGGCCCCCTTCCTATTTGCATTACGCTCTTCATAATTGAATCATGTTTCCACATCATCGAGGTACATCGAATAAAATGTAAGATACTCTATGGAGATATATGCTTCTGCAATTGATCCTTCTGGATGTACCTTATTTCGCACATATTATTTCAACTTATACAAGAATCTACACATACAAAATAATAAAAAATATATAATTTTTTTATTATGATTATAAATTAAGTAAAAAAATTAGCTTTTTTATAATATTATTATCGTTCAATAGGATACATCCATCGATACTGAACTGATCCGACAAGCAAAGCCTTCCTTGGAAGGTGAACTACCAAGTATACCATAATATCAAAAAATAATGATGTAAAATTTTTTTTCAGCTTACACAGTAATAGGATAATATCTAATTGAAGCTTCTCAAATATATCAAGTTGGAGTTTTCGATAACATAATTCTCGAAAGAAAATAGCTAATTCAATAAGTGCATTCTATACCTCTACAGTGGAGAAGCCACGCATCACAATAGGTATAAGATGCTGCAACATAACATGAGAGTCGTGACTCTTCATACCCAAGATACTGCCATCTTTCAAATTTATACGGCTTGAAATGTTGGAGGCAAAACCATCAAAAAATTTTGCAATTTTTAACTACTCACAAAAAAAAAATTTCTCATCACCATGCAATGTATAACTTATAATTGGCATTAAGAATTTTCTACCATCACGGGGCACCAAGTGCAACTCATGCCGTATTCCCATGCTTTTTAAGTCTAATCGAGAATTTGGATTATCTTTTATTTTTTTCTTGATGTTAAGAAGTGTTTCGATAACATTACCATAAATATTCTTCTTAATGTGCATGACATCCAAATTATGACGATGTAGGAGATGTTGTCAATAAAGTAATTCAAAAAATATGCTCCACTTTGTTCAGTTCAACTTTGATTTATTACGCTTTCACTTGCGACCTCTAGAAATTTTGTCAAATTTAACACTGCTAATGGCCTATAATTGTGCCAATATGTCATCTCCGCTCATCATACAAGGTGGCCCATGCATCTCTGACTTTTCATTGAAGCATCGATTCTGATGGATTCTCCAAGAATGATTAGATAGTAATAACCTACGATGATTCATATAGGCAATTTTTCTTTCATGCTTCAATCTAACGGAGCAGCTATCACCATTGCAAATTGGACATGCCAAATATCCTTCTATGCTCCATCCAGATAGGTTGTCATATATCAAAAAATCATTAATTATCCAACTTATCATCGCATACAATCAAAAAATTTTTTACTAACTGAATCGTATGTTACAGCACCAATTTTCCAAAGTTTTCTCAATTCATTGATTAAGGATCGCAGATAAACATCTATCTCATTATCAGGAGCTCTAGGTCCAGGAATAAGTAATGATAAAAATATAAATGACTCTTTCATATATTTCTATGGTATAATATTATATGGCATTAGCATAACCGGCTACATACTATAAGCATTGCTCATGCTCTCGAATGGATTGAAACCATCAGATGTTAGGCTAAGATGAATGTTGCATCGGTCACTAGCAAATTGAGAATATTGTTTATTAAATTTTTTCTAAACTATAGAGTCTGCTAGATGACTAATGATGTTATCCTCAGGAATTCTTATCTCATAATGCCATCTCATCGCCTCGATGGTCTTCGATGACTAATAAAGTTTCTGAAGTCTTGGTGTTAATGGAAAGTATCTCAAAATCTTGTGAGGCCGCTCCTTACCTCTTTTGAAATATTCAGCATACCTTGACTCACCATATTCTGGGCAATAATTCAAGTATTGATGCTATTTATAAAATAATGCACAATCATTCTTGCATACATGTATTGGTGTATAACCCAGTCCAAGTTCATGCATATACTTTTTTGCCTCTGAATATGATTTTGAAAAATTTTCACCATCCGATAATGCCTTCTTGGTTAATTTCAATATAAAGTCAAATGACTTTTGACTCCAACTAAACATGGTTTTATTGTGGAGAAGTTTTATCAAGTACTCAAGCATCAAAAAATTTTTACAATTTGGATACAATGGCTCCTTTGCATCTCTCATGAGTTTTTCAAAATATCCATCATTTGCGTTATTCGTACTCTCAAAAAAATTATCAAAATATGGTCCTTTATATAAATCATCTAACATCTCACTAATATCAATTGGTTCAAGCTGTTGACCCGTATATTGGTCTCTTATGTTAGTAGGTCTACTTTTTTCATACAAATTTTAAATAGTATACTTTCTATCCATATCCCAATTCAACAAGTGCTCTAATGCTGTATCTGTATGCTGGAAGTAATTATTATGACATTTTCAACAAGGACATTTGATTTTATTGGGATCATCAATTCTTTCTCGTGCAAATCTTATAAAATTTTTAATACCTTATCGATATTCAGGTAAGATGATAGAGTAAGCATTCATCCAACTCTTATCGATATTTTTCATCTATCCATAAAAAATGTTCACCATTAAAGTATTATGTATTATTAGTAAGGTTTTAAGAATGCATAATCCTATCCATTTCTAATAGGTATGGTCCTATCCCTTTCAGAAGAGCAATAATCTTATTATTGCTATTAATCGATATTTTGTTTCATTATTATGAAAATTTCAGCAGCATCTCCTCATGGTTCTTTAAGTATACGATATGAATACGATGCCTATGCACCCTATCCAATGTATATTCGGAGAACAGATGAGAGATAACTACTGAATACCATATAACAAAATAAAATATCGATTAATAATAATAATAAGATTTAAGCTTTTTCAAAATATCCAAAATTGGGGCATCCAAGAGTCAATCCTGATTGGGATCGACTCTTGAACGAAAATCTATGGTTTAATGCAAGTTAGCATCCATTTCTGAACATACATTTAGAAATGGTATCCTAATTTATCAAAAAAGGATAACTCTATATTTTAATAGAATTTTCTCTAAAATATGAGTATTTTTTATATTTTATGTAATAAATTTTATAAATAAAAAATTTATTTATATAATTAATAACTAAAAGCAAGTAATCACGGAGATAGTCTTAACAAGCTAGATCTACCATGAAATAGAGAATCAGAGAGAAATACTTCATAAAATTTACAACACAAGGTTCAATGCAAATTAGAGACTATCATTTTAGTTGAATTATAAATTATTTTTATTAATTATGAATTACCTATAAAATTAAAAGTTATATTTCAATAAATCTTATAGCAAATTTCATATGTCCTATATTATTTTTCATCCCATTGTAGCTACTTACCAGCTATTCATGCAATTACTTGAATTATAAAATAAATTTTAAATAGTTATTTTGATACTTGCACTATATTATATATGGTGACTTTTCATTATTTTTTTTTTTAAAAATTATTTATTTTCACTTTTTTTAAAAAAATATATAATATATAAAATAAAATATATAAAATAATAATAAAATATATAATCTTATAAAATAATAAATAATTCTATATAAAATATCTATATAATTATATATAACATATATAAAATATTAAATTTTTATATCAAATACATAATTATAAATTATATAAATTACTATAATTTTTTCTTTCCCTTTCTTTTTTAAAATTATTTTAAAATTTATTTTTTAAAAAATAATATTTTATTTTAATTTTGAAAATATAATTAAATATTTTATATATTATATTATATTATATTATTTACTTTATTTATTTTTTTTATTTTAAGTATTAAAAATAAATAAATAAATAAATTATAAAAAAAAATCCCTTCCTTCCCTTCGGTGCTTGCGCCTCCCTTCCACCATCACCACCGCCCCCTACGCCTCCCTCCCACCATCACCATCGCCAATCACGCCCTCCTCCTCTGTCCATGCCTCCCTCCCCTCCGCCTCTATACCATCCCTCAAGTATCCCTCACCATTGCCACCCTCACACCCCGATCGGATCTCCATCATCGGTCACCACCACCAACCACACCTCCTCCCCTTTCGTCCATGCCTCCTCCCCTCCACCCCTACACCACCTTCGGGGTATCCGTCACCACTGCCACCCCACAAGGTGGCCCCGACCCCACCTCTGGCCGCGACTCCCTCTGCCCACCACCTCCTCCTCTCCTTCCTGCTTGGGCAACCAACTCCACCCCTTTTCTTTCTCGAGGATGCAAAAGAAAAAAAAAAGAATTTTACCTTTTTTGAGGTGGTGGCACGGCAACAACGATAGCGATGCGGCACGACAACGACGATAGCAGCGCAGCACGATAGTGACGGTAGCGGTGATGATAGCAGCGACGGAGGTGAAAGCGGGGACCATCAACGATGAGAGAGATCGAAAGTGAGAAGGGAAAGAATAGGTCTGGTAGCCGATGGAGAGGGTTCGAACAGGAGAAATAAGAGGATGAGGCCGGGAGACAAAACACGTAGAGGGACGGGATTGTAAATTTCTAAAAAAAAATTTTGATGCAAACTTACGTCGGTAATTCCTTTAATTAGCTACGTTAAATAGAAACATACATAATTAAGTTATTAATGATATTTAATAATCATAAAAAATATTTAATAAAAAAATAAAATATTTAAAAATATTTTTTGATGAAAACTTTAGGTCACTTCCTACAAACTAGCCATAAAATGGGTAAATGACACCATACTTTTATGATTAGATGAGGGATTGCCAACAAACATATTATTTAGCTCTTATTATAAATATATATATATATCCTTTTAAATAATATAATTTATGTAAATATCCTTTTAAAATTGATGTTTACATGTATATTCTTGTAAAATATTTATTTGGCATGTATACTCTTCTATTTTCTTTTTTTTT
Source organism: Cocos nucifera (assembly GCA_006176705.1). NCBI lineage: Eukaryota > Viridiplantae > Streptophyta > Magnoliopsida > Arecales > Arecaceae > Cocos > Cocos nucifera. Next base: position 417,166 of record QRFJ01000325.1, read on the forward strand.
TTGCATATATACATATATCATCTAACATTGTTAAAAAATTAATAATTTAAAATTAAAATTATTGAAATACCCTTAATAGGTATCAAGATATATACGTAAATAGCAATTTATGAGTATTCATATAATTTCATATATTTAGGAGGATATATATGCAAAAGAATTCTTAGATTTTTTATATGAATACTCTTCAAAATATTGGATTTACGTGAATATCTTTTTAAAATAGATATTTATATATATATTCTTATAAAATATTTTTTTATATAAATACCTCAGTTCAGCTAATGTTATTAGTTAAAATTATTTTTATTCAAATTAAAAATTAATTAAAATTATGAAATTATTTTTTTTACTTCAAAAGTGGGTAATAGATTTAGGATCTTGTGGGAAACTTATCTTATCAGTTGAATTTTCTTTATTTTCAATGATAATTTTTTTTTATATTATCTAATCATTAAATCTTTTTTTCTCAATAAAATATTTTATAAAGAATATTAATGAGCATGCATTAGACAAGCATGAGTACTAAAATAAATTAGAAAAATAAAAATAGAATTATATTATCATTGGAGCGGTGGATAATCCTTCTCCACCTCCACGGTGCATCATGATATTCTTAGGATAAGCAAGAGATGTCCATCCAATAAAGATAATAATTTATTTTGATCTATAGGATATTCGATCTTATCTGCTCTTAATAGGATGGATTTTACCTACAGGGATCCAGGGTGGTAAAATTCTTTCCAAATCCGACCGGATAGATTAATACTTGGCAAATCCTCTTTTTGGGGTAAAAATAATCAATTTATATGTAAAAATATAATTTTTGTATCTTCCGCTTCCGCTTCCGCTTGAGACGAAACAAATTTATAAATCGATTCAGGTAGTCCTAAGTGACACCACCGGCGCGAGTTATCGGCCTTTTTTTTTTTTTTTTAGGTCCACGCGTGTGAGCCGATAACCGTGGGCCGTGCATCTAATTTTGAACGCAGTGGTTGATGGATCTCCAAAGTCTAAATACGTAGCAATATCCTGCATGCCACCAACCAAATCGTCACAATTACTATCAATGCTGCTCTCATAACGCTCACAAAATCTGCGCCACATCTTTCAATTGATTGAGGGCCCACCTGCACATGGTCCCACACGAAAGCGTAAAGCCCAGCACGTGTCACAGAAGTTGGTGGGTTTAGTCCAACTTTATTCACGTGTTCACAGTTGTGCAGATTGGACCCCTTCAGCGTGCCGGCCGCTCCACGAACCTGACCAAACTCCGATAAAAACCGAACAATTATTAAACGGACCAGTGGACGGTCCAAATCCCAGATGAATCCACGTCCCTGTTTTTAGCTTAAATGGTTTAAATACAAGAAGGGCGATGTGGAGACTGACCATTAGATTGATCCATTGAATCTTACGCTTGTAATAATTTCTAAAAATGGACCCCCACCGGCAAGCTGCTCATACCTGCCTAACCTTTCTTGAATTAAATGTGTTTTTTCAAAATTTCGTTTTATGATTCTTTCACTTAAAAGGCATAATTAACAATATTAACTATTATTTATGGACGAAGCCTCGCTCAAAATTATTAATTATGATAGTTATTATTATAATTTTTATTAAATTATTTCAAATCATATAATGCTGTTGGTATAAACAAATACAGTTGTAACAGCCGCATCAATCAATAATAATTTGAATGGTGTCTCTTTCTTTTTTTTTTTATTTTTTAATATAATTAAATAATCATATTATTATATAAGAGCATTGTTGACGTCCTGACATTATGTCCAATCTCTGATGTTGCCAGCGATGGAGAAAGTAATTTAATTTATTATATTATTTATCTTTCAGAAGATATATATATATATATATATATATATATATTATATATATATATATATATATATATATAACTCTAAAATAGCATATATTGTATTATATTATAGGGCAATCAGTGTAAATTTCGGTCATTGGATGTACCATCAAGACTATCAATTATCGGTACGGAGACTAAAAGGTAGACTTTCTTCTTCGTTTTTTTTAATCTCTATTTCGTAGAAAGAGCACCATATTGTATTTTATCATTAGACGATCAGTACAGATCCCGATCATTGAATCTATTACTATTATACAATTAAGACTATCACTTGCCGGTATAAGTACTCAAAGATAGATTTTTTTACCCCACGTCCATTTTCATAGAGACTGCATGAGAATAAATGTGGTTTATTATAAAGAAATAAAAATAAACCAACTTAAAGGCCGTACCAAGTATTACATATGGTGCATGTGATCTTAGACAATAAAATTATTTCAAAAGTATATACCGTGTGATGGCCTCATGCACTGTATTAGACGGCTAATATCCATTACATATGTATGTCAAGCCATCTGCTACACTCCATTCAAGCATCGCTTGCTTTATCACCATGTACCAAAAGAAAAATAAAATTTATTTTATCAATCTTGACCACGGATCAAAAGTATAAATGAGTTAAATTATTTATAAATTATTCATCCTCAAATTTAATTTAATTTAATTATTATTGAATTTGAGATGAGTCCGAATAATTTTTTGAATCGAACTTATATAATAAAATATTTAATATAAAAATTTATAAATTTATTTAAATTTATATATTTTTTATAATATTATTTTTATTTATAATATATATTAATATATATTATTAATAAGATAAAATTTAATTTCAAATTCAAACTCGAATTTAAATATAATTCAATTTATATTTGAGTTTAATTAAATTAATTTTATTTTTTATTTTTTTATTTAATTAAATTTATAAATTTGAGTTTGAAATATTAAGATTCGGCCGTATTCAAATTAAATTTTCAATTTGGGTGTTTGAATCGAATGGAAATTAAATTTTTAATTATTCGATTCGGCTCGATCGATTGTACCTAGAAAAATCTAAATTTCTGTACCTCAGGAACCATTCATCACGTAGCCTACGGACATTAATATGATGTGGACGTCTTGTCAGCTTATGTCCACGGGGTGCGTGCGTTGTCGGCCTTCCTTGTCCCACGAATTCTGGGTAGAGATCACCCCAAATCTTTAGCGACTGTAAGTGTCATGGCCTAATTATATGAGCTAACTTGCTCGCCCGAAAGCACAACACCATGACGATGAAATGATTACACTGGTTCCATGACAAAGATCTTTTGATATTTGTCAAATTCCAAATCTAATATTTTTAAATATAAATTTGGTCTGATCGATTAATCTGTTGTTAGGCCGACAACTTGATAATCCGGGACTTTGGCCGGGTTGGTCAATAATTTAATTTTTATAACTATGCAAATAATATATAAAATATTATTATTATTGGTACAGAATCTAGTTGATATCAGATCAAATTGAAGTAGAGGAGAACGAGGTCACCATCGATGGCCTACAAAATAAAATCTCATTCGGAGTCAGTAATGGTGGCTCCGATAGGATCCTCCGACGATCAAGTCAGCTATTCTAGCCAACAGAAATAAAGTGTTCAAAGAAAAGTTCGGCAAAGTTTTAGAAAGAAGAAGAAAGCTTAGAGAAAACGTATATGGAGTATTCTTTTTTATAGACGGAACTTGTTGTAACTGCCTTGATAAATAACCATCGTAACCATCCTTGATAAATGATAATCGTGATTGTTCTGATAAATGACAATCATAATTGTCCTAATAAATGATGTTCGTGATTGTCCTGATAAATGTCAATTATAACCGTTCAATCGTGGAATCGCCTATAGGAATCCGTCAGAAGGAACGGTCCAGAAGGAGTTCGACTTCTATAGGAATCCGACTGCTGGAGGAGTTCGGAAAAAATTTAGCTTCCGTAGAAGTCGGGCTGCTAGAGGAGTCCGGAAGGAGTTCGACTTTCGTAGAAGTCCGACTGCTGGAGGAGTTCGGAAGGAGTTCGGCTCCCATAGAAGCCTAATTGCTGGAGGAATCTGAAATAAGTTCGGCCGAGTTTGGCTGCTGGATAGTTCAGCCACTGAATGAATTCGGCTACTAAGGAGAGAATTTTTTATTAAAACTCTTCCGTGATTACCAACTGCATTAGGCTAAGCTTCAGACTGAACTTCGATGGGAGCGAAATTTATCCCCAACAATAGTTTTCCCACTCCCGAGTTCAAAACTCGAAGGAAGGAAATACAAAAAGGGCGACTGCCAAAGTCCTCTTCAAGGCTCTATATCTTGTCTCTAGTCGAGGTTGAAAGTGTAGTTGAAGCTCGGGGGAGATCTTATCTCCTATTGTTGTCGAGCACAATGGAGCTGTCTTCGGGGTCTTTCCTCTCATCCCGTCTAAAATGATCGAAATGGACGAGGTCTTCGGCTTTGCTCATGTTAGGACGAGGTTCTCTTCCTTTTTCTAACGAGCTGTGGGGGCACGTAAGGGCCGTTATTAGGACCTCTTCCCCCATCTCGTCTAAAATGGACAAGGTCTTCGACTTTGCTCACATTAGGATGAGGTTCTCTTCCTTTTTCTAACGGACTATGGGGATACGTAAGGGCCATTGTTAGGGCCTCTCCCTCCATCTTATCTAAAATAAACGAAGTCTTCGACTTTTGCTCACATTAGGATGAGGTTCTCCTCCTATTCCTAATGGACTGTGAGGGCACGTAAGGGCCGTTTGTTAGGGCCTCTCCCCCTATCTCATCTAAAATAGACGAGGTCTTCGACTTTGCTCACGTTAGGATGAGGTTCTCCTCCTATTCCTAACGAACTGTAGGGGCACGTAAGGGCCGTTGTTAGGGCCTCTCCTCCATCTCATCTAAAATGGCCAAGGTCTTCGACTTTGCTCACGTTAGGACGAGGTTCTTCTCTTATTCCTAATGGGCTATGGGGGTACATAAGGGACCATTGTCAGGGCCTCTTCCCCATCTCGTCTTAAGTGAACGAGGTCTTCGACTTTGCTCGCATTAGGACAAGGTTCTCCTTCTGTTCCTAATAGATTATAGGGGCACATAAGGACCATTGTCAGGGCTTCTCCCCCATCTCGTCTAAAATAAATGAGGTTTTCGACTTTGCTCGCGTTAAGACGAGGTTCTCCTCCTGTTTCTAACGGACTGTGGGGGCATATAAGGATCGTTGTCGGGACCTCACCCCCCATCTCGTCTTAAATGAACGAGGTTTTCAACTTGCTCATGTTAGGACGAGGTTCTCCTCCTGTTCCTAACATGGCCACTATTGATTGCTTCTTTCTAGCAGTACATTCTCGGATTCTCTGAGTCTCAAGGTCGTGGGAGCGTTGTTCCTCTGAGCTTCTTCAGACGGTAAGTCCCGGATCAGACGATCTCCTATATTTTCTATTGGTATTCTCAATTTGGAGCAAGCTTCTCTTAGCTTTAAGGCTGGGAGATGACGACTCGCCGAAGTACTAAACCCTCTTTAGAGCCCCCTCTCCCTAGAGGTAGCGTTGATGATGTCGAAAGGCGGTCGGACTCCTTATTGTTCTTTCATCATTGGTGGTTCTAATTACGGTAGCGTCGTTGGCTTGCTTCAGGCCGGCGTATGTGGAGCATTGAAGGGGGCGTAGTTGTGAAACCTTCTAGAGGAAACTTCTTCATGTCCTTCCATCGGGGCTTCCTTGACGACGAGCTCGAGGGGGAGTTTGGCCTCACTTGCGCTCAGGGGGAGTCCATGAGCACGGCCAAACTTTATTCCATCCTCCTGTGAAACCTTCTGGAGGGAGAACTTCTGCTCTCTTTTTCTCCTTCCTAAGGGCAACGGGTATGTTAGGCCAAATGCTCTTCCTTAAGGTCGGTTCTTGACATCCTAATGGCAGGTTTTCTGATGGAATCGCCACCGAAGGCTGCCGCATGGCTTGCATCATTTCGGTGAGACCCTAAATTCGCTGCATCAGCAGGTTAAACTACTCTGGATCTACGATGGATATAGGTAGAGCTTGAGTTGCCGGGGTTGAAGCGGGGGCGAAGCTTTCCTGAGAGACTTTTTTTTCGAGAAAAAACTCTAGAGAGAGAAGAGAGATCGCTGCTGAGCACTCCTTTAATATCAAGAAAATCTCAGAAATAAAGGGCCCTTCTTCTAGCGCCAATTCTATTGGTGCAGAATCTGGTTGACGCCGGATCGAGCTAGAGTGGAGGAGGATGAGGTCGCCGCCGGTGGCCTACAAAATAAAGTTCCGTCCGGAGTCGGTGGTGGTAGCTCCAGTAGGATCCTTCGACGATCAAATCAGCTCTTCTGACCAATAGAAATGGAGTGTTCAGAGAGGAGTTCAGCAGAGTTTCGGAAAGAAGAAGAAAGCTTAGAGAAAACGTATCTGGAGGATCCCCTTTTATAAACGGAGCTTATTGTAACTGCCTTGATAAATGACCATCATAACCATCCTTGGTAAATGACAATCGTGATTATCCTGATAAATAACAATTATAATTATCCTAATGAATGATGTTTGTGATTGTCCTAATAAATGCCAATTATAACTGTTCAATCGTGGGATCGCCTGTAGAAATCTGTCTGAAGGAACGTCTGAAAAAAGTTCGGCTTCTATAGGAATCCGACTGTTGGAGGAGTCCGAAAGAAGTTCGACTTCCGTAGAAGTCCGACCGCTGGAGGAGTCCGGAAGAAATTTGACTTTCATAGAAGTCCGACTGCTGGAGAAGTTCAGCTTCCGTAGAAGCCCGACTGTTGGAGGAGTTCGAAAAAAATTCAACTTCCATAGAAGCCGGACTGCTGGAGGAGTTCGAAAGAAGTTCGGCTTCCATAGAAGCCCGACTGAATGAGGAATCTGGAAAGAGTCTGGCTCCTGGAGGAATCCGATTGCTGGAGGAGTCCGAAATCCGATTACTGGAGGAGTCTGAAAGAAGTTTGGCTTCCATAGAAGCCCGACTGCTGGAGGAGTTCGAAAGAAGTTTGACTCCCATAGAAGCCCGGTTGCTGGAGAAGTCTGAAATAAGTTCGGCCGCTGAGAAGTTTGGCCGGGTTTGACCATTGGATAGTTCAGCCATTGAATGAATCCAACTGCTAGGAAGAGAATTTTTGATTAAAGCTCTTCCGTGATTATCAGCTGCATTAGACTAAGCTTCAGACTGAACTTCAATGGAAGCAAGATTTATCCCTAATAGTTATCTTGCACCACTCTATTTCCGCCGATTCTTAATGGCAGTTGAGATTTAGCAAGGGATAAAAAGAAACGAAATTTTTAATTTAAAAAGAAAAAAAATGGAGAAGAAGAAAGGAGCTAAAACATTTTTTAGTATTGAGAATTTTAATTTTTTTTCTAAAATAAGGTTTAAATTTTTAAATAAAATTTTTAGTAATTTCTTCTTTGAAATATGTTTATATTTTAAAATTCATTCTTAACAATTATATATTGGATGTTTAAATGTAACTATGCTTGTATTTATTCTTCATGTCCAATGGTTCATGGCCTGGGTAGACTTTGGAGATGATTGGTGGATCGTTTAATGGCTCGGCTTGACCGGCCATGCACACGGCATATGGGTGTGCGATGTATGCACGTGTGGCTGGCATATTTTGTCACACATCTTAGCTGAAATTAATTCTTATTTGATATTATATTTATAACATCTATATTATAAATTTTAAAATTATTGATTTTAAATTGATTTAATTTGAATTCAAAAATTAAATCAGCCTTATGTCAATTGGCTGGCGTGGTTTTGCCACATATTTTAATCAAACCAGTCAGGATTAATTCTCGTTAAACTTTATAGTTGCTGCTTAAGAATTATGAATTTCAAAAGAGTTATTTTTAAATTGATTTGATTTGAATTTAAATTAAATTTTAAATTATACTAACTCTGAGCTAATTTGCACCATAAAATGTATGCATGACGCATTTTAGTGTGCAAGAGAGCCAAGCCTAGAGTCGTGAGGCATTAGAGCTAGCAAGCTATTAAGGTGGTTATTAAGAAAGTTTTGAGGTTTTTATAGGTCCTGAGACAAAAGAAAAGAAAAAAAAGAGCACGATTATACTGAGGAAGCCTCCTAATTAATAACTTTTTCTAAATTTTCTATTTCTCTCTTGTTCATTCAATTTCTTTGTTCCTCTTTTATTTTTTTCTAAATCTTTTTTTATCTTCTTCTTAGGCAACTAAAAGGGTCCACTAAGTCAGATCTCCATAGAATCATGCTTGTGATAGAAGATTCAGGTTGAGTTAAATTTATTATATGTTAGGAACGATCTTGCCACGATAAAAAGAGATAAGTTCTTTCTTAAGATAGTGTTTTGACATTCCTCATGCTATACATGTCTCAATTTTTTTTTAGTCTAATTTTTGAATTTCTATGAAATAACCTCTAATATTCAGCCTGTAGGTGGTTCGATCCTTTTTTAGAGATATTTATATATTACACAATAGGGCGTGATGAGGTAGGGCCATGCCATACATAAGTTATGCAACAAGCTATATCTCACAACGATCCGTTCTCATCAACAATTGAAATAAGTTATAGTACATAAATTAGACAACCCTGATGATTATAATGAAATGGGAACTTTGCTATTCAATCAACAATTAAAGGCAAGCCTGCCATTAAGGACCGGCAAATATGATTCAATCTATCAAACTAATCTGTATTTGATTTAGATAGATTTAAATTTAGACTAAATAAATTCAATTGATCTATTTAATCTATTTAATAGTTAGATTAGATTTTAATTTTTAATATTTAATTCATTTAATATTCAAATCAAATTAAGTAATCCATTTAATACATGTTTAATTTATTTAATCTATTTAAAATCTGTTGGGGATAAACTCCGCTCCCGCCGAAGTCTAGCTCGATGCTCAACCTAATGCAACAAGTAGCCATAGAAGAGCTTTAGCAGACGGGCTTCAGCCGAACCCCCAGCGGCCGAGCTTCTTCTAACCCGTTCAGCCGACCGAGCCGCCGAGCTCTTGCGGACTCCTCAGCCGCCGAGCTCCTTCGAACTCCTCAGCCGTCGAGCTTCTTCGGACTTCCTTCGTCATGACCGAACCCCTCTAGCTGGCCGAACTGCTTAGCGGCCGAGCTCCTTGGACTCCAAGCAGTCGGGCTTTAACGAAATCCCCCAGCGCCCGAACTCCTCAACGGTCGTCCCTCAGCCGAACTCCCCAAGCGGCCATCCCTTTAGTCGGTCGGGCTCTTCCGAACTTCTCTACAGTCGAACTCCTTCCGAGCTTTCTGTTCAACTGAACTCTCCTACAAATCTGAACTCCTCTGAACGAACAACGAGACCGAACGATATGGCCGCCACTACTGGCGACACCACTCTCTCCGCAACCAACTCCATGCGGCCCACGACCTGCCAGTATGGCTGTCACCATCCATCTGATGGCGCCTTCCTCTCCGTACCAAACTCCATGCGGCCCACGACTTGCTAGTATAGCTGTCACCATCCACCTGACAACGCCTTCCTCTCCATGCCGAACTCCATGCGGCGGTATGGCCGTCACCATCAACTAAGCTACGCCTATAAAGGACCCTCCAGATATACTAACTCTGATCTCTCGGATCTCTAAGCTCTCCTCTTCTTCTCTAAGCTCCGGAACTCATTCCGAGCACTCCATTCCTGTTAGCCAGAGCTGACTTGATCGTCGGACGGTCCTGCCAAAGCCACCCCCACCGGCTCCGGACGGAATTTTATCTTGCAGGTCCCCGGTGGCGACCTCATCGGCCTCCACTCCAGCGGACTCCGACAACGACTAGAATCTGCGTCAACAGATTGGCGCTATAAGGAGGGCATGAACCTCCGAGGTTCCTTTGTTCTTAAAGGAGTGCTCGATAACGATTTTTTCCTTCCCCCTCCGAAGATCTCCTTTTTCTCTTCCAAAGAGAAAATGCCTCCAGGAGAGCTTCGATTAGGCGATCGACTCCTGTTGCAGCCCCAATAGCCTAGGCTCCATCCGAAGCCACCGTAGATGTAAAGCCGTTCAACCTGTCGGACGGGTTCGTGGCCCCACCGAGGTGATACGGGCCATGCGACAACCTTCGGCGGAGACTTTGCCAGAAAAACGTGAGGAACCGGCCTTAAGGAAGAGCATTTGGGCATGGCAATCGCCCTTAGGAGAGAAACGGAGAGCAGAAGTTCTCCCGCAGAAGCGGAATGATGTTCGGCGCGAGGAAAGCCGAGCTCCCCCTCGAGCTCATCGTCAAGGAAGTGTCAAGGAAGTTCTCCCACGGAGGGAAGTTCGGCGCGAGCAGGAAAGTGGAAGAAAGTTCGGCGCAAGGAAAGCCGAGCTCTCCATCGAGCTCGTCATCAAGAAAATGTCAAGGAAGGTTTCATGGAAAAGCGGAATGAAGTTCGGCACAAACGAGGCCGAACTCTCCCTTGAGCCCGTTGTCGAGGAAGCCCCGACAGAGAGGCATGAACTTCTCCCACAGGAGGTTCCGCAAGGAGGCGAGATGAAGTTCGGTTGCGCTCACGATCGCCCCAGGGCAAGCGAGGTCGAACTCCCTCTCGAGTATATGACTCCAAGGAAGACCCGACAAAGAGCATGAAGTTCTCCCCCAGGTTTCAAAAGGAGACGGAATGAAGTTCAGCCGCGCTCACGACCTCCCCAGTGCAAGCAAGGCCGAACTCTCCCTCGAGCCCATCATCGAGGAAGCCCCGATAGAGGAGTATGAAGTCCTCCCATGGAAGCTTCCGTAGAAAAGTGGAACAAAGTTCGGCACAAGCGAGGGCGGAACGAAGTTCTCCCGTGGAATGAAGTTCGGCGCAAGTGAGGCTGAACTCCCCCTCGAAGCTCATCATCGGAATGAAGTTCGGTGCAAGCGAGGCCGAACTCCCCCTGAAACCTCATCATCGGAATGAAGTTCGGCGTGAGTAAGGCCGAACTCCCGCTCGAGTATGTCACCAAGGAAGCCCCCTACAAAGATTTCACATGGGGTGAGACGAAGTTCGGCCGAGCTCACAACCGCCCCAGGGCAAGCGAGGACTCCCTCTCGAGTATGACTCCAAGGAAGCCCCGACGAAGTGGCATGAAGTTCTGCCCCGTAGGTTTCCTCAAAGGAACGGAATGAAGTTCGACCGCGCACATGGACCTCCCCAGCGCAAGCAAGGGGCTCGAACCCCTCGAGCTCGCCACCAAGGAAGCTCCGACAGAAGGGCGCGAAGAAAGTCCTCCTCCCGAAAGGTTCCACGACTACGCCCCCCTCAATGCTCCTCGAACTCAAATTCTCATCGAAGTTAAGAAGCAGCTGCCAAGATCAGGAAGGACTACGATCTCCCCCAAACAAGCACGATCGAAGCAAGTACTGCCTCTACCATCGCGACCACGGCCATGACACGAGGAATGCATTCCAGCTCCGAGACGAAATTGAGGAGCTCGTCAGAAAGGATTGCGGCTGGGTAAATTCCTTCCGACACCAGCCTGAAGCAGGAAAAAGATCGGCCAAGGGCACTGCCGTAGCCAGAACCAAGAGCTCGGCAATAGCCAGAGAACAAGAAGGTCGGCCGCCTCACGGCGTCATCAACATTACCCCTGGAAGGAGCTTGGTACATCAGCGATTCATCGTCTCCCAAGCGTCAAAGCCAAGAGAAGCACGCTCCAAATTGAGGAGGCCAGCATGAGATAGAGGAGGTCGTCCGACCCGAAGCTTATCACCTAAGAAACATGTGAAAGGAACAACGCTACCACGACCCTGAAATACAAAGAATTTGGGGATACGCTGCTAGTAACTTTCCTTTCAATAAAATTCTTTTCTTTCAATAATATTATTTCTGGGATGCAAAAACTATGTGATGATAAGGAAAGAAGCAGTCGATAATTACCGCGTTAGGAACATGAGGAGAACCTCATCCTAACGCAAGTCAAAGATCTTCAACCTCGGCTAGAGATAAGATCTCTCCCGAGTGACCGTGGACAACCTCGGCTAGAGATAAGATCTCTCCCAAGCGACCGTTGCCAACCTCGGCTAGGAACAGGAGGAGAACCTCATCCTAATGCGAGCAACAACCTCGGCTAGAGATAAGATCTCTCCCGAGCGACCGTGGACAACCTCGGCTAGAGATAAGATCTCTCCCGTGAGACCGTTGCCAACCTCGATTAGGAATAGGAGGAGAACCTCATCCAACGCGAGCATCAACCTCGACTAGAGATAAGATCTCTTCCGAGCGACCGTGGACAACCTCGGCTAGAGATAAGATCTCTCCTGAGCGACCGTTGCCAACCTCGATTAGGGAACAGGAGGAGAACCTCGTCCTAACACGAGCATCAACCTCGGCTAGAGATAAGATCTCTCCCGAGCGACCGTCGACAACCTCGGCTAGAGATAAGATCTTTCCCGAGCGACCATGGACAACCTCGGTTAGGAACAGGAGGATAACCTCGTCCTAACAAAGCATCAACCTTGGCTAGAGATAAGATCTCTCCCGAGTGACCGTCGACAACCTCGGCTAGAGATAAGATCTCTCCGAGCGACCATTGCCCAACCCGATTAGGAGCGGGAGGAGAATCTCGTTCTAACGCGAGCATCCACCTCGGCTAGAGATAAGATCTCTTCCGAGCGAACCGTCGACAATCTCAACTAGAGATAAGATCTCTCCGAACGACCGTGGACAACCTCGGCTAGAGATAAATCTCTCTCAAGCGATCGAGTCAACCTCGGTTAGGAACAGAAGGAGAGCCTCGTCCTAACACGAGCAACAACCTCGGCTAGAGATAAGATCTCTCCCGAGCGACCTGTGGACAACCTCGGCTAGAGATAAGATCTCTCCCGAGCGACCTAAGTCAACCTCAGTTAGGAACAGGAGGAGAACCTCGTCCTAACGCAAGCAACAACCTCGGCTAGAGATAAGATCTCTCCCGAGCGATCGTGGACAACCTCGATTAGGAACAGGAGGAGAACCTCATCCTAATGCGAGCATCAACCTTGGCTAGAGATAAGATCTCCCGAGCGACCGTCGACAACCTCGGACTAGAGATAAGATCTCTCCCGAGCGACCGTGGACAACCTCGATTAGGAATAGGAGGATAACCTCATCCTAACACGAGCATCAACCTTAGCTAGAGATAAGATCTCTCTCGAGCGACCGTTCGACAACCTCGGCTAGAGATAAGATCTCTCCCGAGCGACCGTTGAACAACCTCGGTTAGGAAAACAGGAGGAGAACCTCGTCCTAACACGAGCATGCCAACCTCGGCTAGAGATAAGATCTCTCCCGAGCGACCGTTGACAACCTCGGCTAGAGATAAGATCTCTCCGAGCGACCGGAACAACCTCGGTTAGGAACAGGAGGAGAACCTCGTCCTAACACGAGCAACAACCTCGGCTAGAGATAAGATCTCTCCGAGCGACCGTTGGACAACCTCGGCTAGAGATAAGATCTCTCCCGAGCGACCGTTGAACAACCTCGGTTAGGAACAGGAGGAGAACCTCATCCTAACGCGAGCATCAATCTCGGCTAGAGATAAGATCTCTCTCGAGCGACCGTTGACAATCTCGGATAGAGATAAGATCTCTCCCGAGCGACCGTTGCCACCTCGATTAGGAACAGGAGGAGAATCTTGTCCTAACGCGAGCATCAACCTCAGCTAGAGATAAGATCTCTCTCGAGCGACCGTTGGCAACCTCGACTAGAGGTAAGATCTCTCCCGAGCGATCAAGTCAACCTCGGTTAGGAACAGGACAAGAACCTCGTCCTAACGCGAGCAACAACGAGTCAACCTAGGCTAGAGATAAGATCTCTCCCAAGCTACCGAGTCAACCGAAGCCCTCGTTCACAAAGGACGAGATGGAGGGAGACGGACGATGGTCCGAATGTGCCCCCACAGCCCGTTAGGAATAGGAGGAGAACCTCATCCTAACGCGAACAAAGTTGAAGGCCTCGTTCACAAAGGACAAGATGGGGGGAGAGGCGCGAATGACGGTCCGTATGTGCCCCCGCAACCCGTTAGAAATAAGAGGAGAACCTCATCCTTATGCGAGCAAAGTCGAAGGCCTCGTTCACAAAGGATGAGATGGAGGAAGACGACGATGGTCCTGAATGTGCTCCCACAATCTGTTAGGAACAGGAGGAGAACCTCATTCTAATGCGAGCAAAGTCGAAGCCTCGTTCACAAAGGACGAGATGGAGGAAGAGGTGCAGACGACGGTCCGTATGTGTCCCCACAGCCTGTTAGGAACAGGAGGAGAACCTCATCCTAACGCGAGCAAAGTCCAAGGCCTCGTCCACCTTAGATGAGATGGGGGGAGACGGACGACGGTCTGAATGCACCCCCACAACCCGTTAGGAGCAGGAGGAGAACCTCATCCTAGCGTGAGCAAAGTCCAAGTCTGAGCTCTAAAGTCCGTAGGAAGCAGGATCTCCGTCGACGTCGGCTAGAGATAAGATCTCTCTCAAGGCGATCGACGACCTCGGCTATTGGTAAGGCCCGCGACAACCTCGACCAAAGCGCTCGAGAAGCCTTGGATAGAGATAAGGCCCGGGATAACCTCGACCAGAGCATCCGAGAAACCTTGGATAGAGATAAGGTCCGCGACAACCTCGGCCAAGATGCCCGAGACAACCTCGGCCAGAGCGCCCGAGAAGCCTCGGATAGAGATAAGCAATCTCCCGAGCATCCATGCCAACCTCGGCCAGAAATAAGATCGGAGGCAACCCCAGCTGGAGATCAGACCCCTCCCGGGTGACCGTATTAACCTCGATTGTAGGAGACAATGTCGCCCCGATGAGCTCAACCTCCGACCTCGACCGTGGGAGACGAAGCCTCCTTCAACCTCGGTTAGAGATAGGATCTCCCCCGGACTTCAAGTTCAATATCAACTTTAGCTAGAGATGAGATCTCCCCCGAGCTTCGACCTGGATCAACACGGAGCTCAGAAGAAGACTTCGGCAGTCGCCTTTCCTGCACTCCCTTCCTTCGAGTTTCGAACTCAGGAGTGAGGGGGCTAGTGTTGGGGATAAACCCCGCTCTCGCCGAAGTCTAGCTCGATGCTCAGCTTAATACAACCAGTAGCCGCAGAAGAGCTTTAGCAGACGGACTTCAGTCGAACCCCCAGCGGCCGAACTTCTTGTAATCCGTTCAGTCGGCCGAGCTACTTAGCTGCCGAGCTCCTGCGGACTCCTCAGCCACCGAGCTCCTTCGAACTCCTCAGCTGTCGAGCTTCTTCGGACTCCCTTCGTTAGGACCAAACCCCTCCAGCCGGCCGAATTGCTTAGCGGCCGAGCTCCTTAGACTCCAAGCGGTCGGGCTTTAACGGAATCCCCCAGCGCCCGAACTCCTTAACGGTCGTCCCTCAGTCGAACTCCCTAAGCGGCCGTCCCTTCAGCCGGCCGAGCTCCTCCGAACTTCTCTACAGCCAAACTCCTCCCGAGCTTCCCGTTCAGCCGAACTCTCCTACAAATCCGAACTCCTCTGGACGAACAATGAGACCGGACGATATGGTCGCCACTACTGACGACACCACTCTCTCCGTAACCAACTCCATGCGGCCCACGATCTGCCAGTATAGCTGTCACCATCCGCCTGATGGTGCCTTCCTCTCCGTACCAAACTTCATGCGGCCCACGACTTGCCAGTATGGCTGTCACCATCCATCTGACAACGCCTTCCTCTCCATGCCGAACTCCATGCGGTGGTATGGCCGTCACCATCAACTAAGCTCCGCCTATAAAGGACCCTCCAGATACGCTAACTCTGATCTCTCGGATCTCTAAGCTCTCCTCTTCTTCTCTAAGCTTCGAAACTCATTCCGAGCACTCCATTCCTGTTGGCCAAAGCTGACTTGATCGTCGGAGGATCCTGCCGGAGCCCCCCACCGGCTCCGGATGGGACTTTATTTTGCAGGTCTCCGATGGCGACCTCATCAGCCTCCACTCCAGCGGACTCCGACGACGACTAGAATCTGCGTTAACAAAATCAATTTAAAATTTATTTAACATATTTTTATTTTATTTAATCCAATCTACTTAACATGTTTAATTCATTAAAAATCTACTTAATCTATTTTATCTATTTAATTTAATTTAATTTATTTAATAAATAAATTATATAAAATAGATTGAATTATTTATTTAATAAATAAATTAAATTTAAATGTAAATTTTTGATTTTTTTAATAAATTAATTATTTTTGATTGATATTTTATTCTAGCCACGAGTTTGTGGGTGGCATTGGTGGGCCAAAAGAAAGGAGAGCAGTGGTGCAGCTTTTCTTACGGCACGTGGCTTCCGGTTGACCTCTAGGTACCACTCATCATGCACATTCTTGCCTTAAACTTTTACTTTTATTGTGATGTGTCCGTTGTGCCAACACGTGGCCTTTGCATGGCCCCATGGCCCCAGAGAATTTGTATGATGAATTGGGATGATAATTTTAATTAATTTATTAAAAATATTAAATTTTACTAAAATAAATTTTATTTAATTTGATTAAAATTTAAAATAAATATAAATTTAAAAAAATATTTTAAGTAAATTTAGATTAAACGAGGATAATAGCATGTTCTATCCTAAATTCGATTTAATATAATTTTAATATATATTTTTTTAAAATTATGATAATTTTTAATTATTTATATATATATTCAATATGATCCAATTCAATTTTCTTTCATCTGCTTGATTCAGTCCAACTCGCATCATTATCCATTCTGATGCTTATAAAATTTTTATTTATGGAGATATAGACCAATCCAACTCATTGTGACCTTTAACGGTGAATAATATTTATAAAACTTAAAAATAGTGTTTAATGATCGATGATCTTATATCTTTAATAACATATCATCATCATATTTCCTATGCTATATTTTAATGATTAAAAGGTTTTAAATATTTATGATCAAATTGGATGGTAGGTCATCTAGTATATTATACTAGAAAAATCTTGACATATTTCATTTAATTTATAATTATTAAATAAAATTTTTAAATAAATTTAAGGAAACACACATGATCATAAATTAAATTATCAAAATCATCGTTCCAGAATAATTCAACAAGACAAAAATTTAATCAAAAAATATCAAAATAATTTCAGAAGATTATTAGACCTTCCCAATTAGAAAATTTTTTTTATGGAATTGTCAAATCTTTTCCAATTAGTAGAATTTATTTTTTTCATAGATTGAAAAATATATTTTCGTTAGACAGAGGGATGGTTGTACCTCTAAATTTGAAGACAACGTTACTGTATTAGGATAACACGAGAAATACGTCCTTCAAACATGGATTTAATATGAATGGATTGGGGATGATGATTGATTTAGGATCATTATTACTTAAGATTAATCCCATGACCTCCACCAATGTAATCATTGAACTTGAAATCATTATACCATACTAAATGCCACCAAAAAGGCAAATAAATCCAAATACTTGGACAAAATTAAGGAACATCTTGTCTTCTCACAACGACATGAGGTAGGCATCCAAGTTGACCACGCATGCTGATAAAAAAATATATATATATATATAAATCATTAATTATTATTTAAATTTTTTAATAATTTTTTTAATGATTACTTAAATATTTTTTTATAAATCATTAATTATTATTTAAATTTTTTTCTTTCCTCGTCACTTGTGCCAATGGATTACTTGCGTTGGCTCACGTGACATTTTCACGGTTGGGTTGCTGCTTCTCAGCCTCCCGGTTATCATCATTTTAACAAAAGGATTACAAAAAGAAAAAAGTTAAGTAATTTACAGCTTTCAGCCTCTCAGCTATCAGCATCCTGACGCATCAGGTGATGTATGGGACTAAAAAGGACAATAAAAAGGCGCTACGCCAAAGCCCACTCCTCTGTGTCGAATATATTATAGATGGACCGAGTACCTCCTTCACCGGATCGATCCAAGGTCCAAAGAAAAGTTCCATTTCCCTTCTTCAACTATTATGAGAGGAAAGCCATCACACGGCCCTTCATCTCTTCTGACCTTTCAAGGGAGCCTCCCTGCGTAAACTATTGAGGACCGGGCTTTGGTTTCCCAGGTAAGAGGAGCTTAATTTGTTCGGCCTTGGTTGGTTGGAGATGGCGAACACAGCGCCTTTGTTGGAGAAGGTGTACTTCGAGAACTGCCCGGGTTGTAAGCAGGACAAGAAGAAGGATGGCAATCCAGGGAGACCCTACAAGGAGTTCGCCTTTGTGTGGATGGTCACGCTTTGCACGGGTAATAAAGAAGAACTCGCGCTCATTGTTATTTATTTCTTTCTAATTACTGTTTTCAGATAAATAGTTATGCCTAAACTTTAGAGCATGCACTTTGATTTTATCATGAGTTGGTTATTAGCTAGAAACAACTTGTTTCATTCATTTGGCCCGTGAGAATTTTTTTTTTTTTTTTGTTAGTCTGGTCGAAAGAGTAGCTATGGCGAGTATTGTAGTGTTGATGATAGGTGGGTGAGAGTAATGGAATTAAATGGACTTAAAAGAGGGAAATAATATTTTGTTGTTGTTGTTGAAACGTTTGCGACTTGGATTTATGGGGAGATCTTTGGGAAGCATTATCATGTGATTAACTTAGAAATGGTTTTACATAATGCGATCTAATAGGTTTGGAAGAAGACAATTAATTTGATGTTGTTGTGATTTTTGTAACATGGTTTTAGAAATGAGAATGGTGTGTGTGTGTGTGTGTGTGTGTATGGGAAGTCCTTGACAACTGCTATGGTGTTTTTTTAATGGATGAAGCGTTCTAGAGGCAGTGGTGAAGTGATATGTGTTTTTTTTTTTTTTTTTTTTTTCGGTAAAGTGATGTGTGTTGATAGATTTAAATTTCCTTTGAATTTTTAAACCATGGAGCGTCGGTTATCACGTCTTTTCTGCCAGCTGGAATAGTTTGTCTGTATGTGAAAGTATTTGGTGAGAAGTTTGGCTCCCAAACAAACATACATGATGAAGGTTTCAGATAATTTAAGATGATAATGTACAGTGGAGATGGACAAGAATAAAATGGGAGGTTGCAGTCGTCCAATAATTTTTTTTGAGAAAATGCCACTATCTTCTTTGATATTATACCTACCACAAAAAAAAAAAAAATGCCACCATCTTCTTTGGTATTATACCTACCACAAAAAAATAAAAAGTAAAGATTTTGCTTCGTATTAAAATTCTCCATGCTAAGAAACATAAAGAAAAAAAAAAAAAAGAAGACCCACCATCCTTTATACAGTAAGCTATGCAGCACCTAATGGCTACTGTTAAAAAATAGATGGCCATCAAATAAAAAAAAATCATGTTTAAGATTATCTTGTTTGATAGCTCTTTATTTTTTTGATAATTATTTATCTCATATAATATAATATTTTATAGTATAATATTCTATGGTTCAAATTTTGCATCAGGATATTAGTTGGAGGGGATAGGAGGGATTTTTCTTTGTTGCTAAAGGATCAAGAAGCTCAATTATTTTAAGCTATAAATATTTATAAAATAAAAAAAATACTTGATGGCTGCTATTATAAGATAGAAAAATATCAAATAAAATATTATATATATATATATATATATATATATATATATGATTATTTTGTTCGATACTTCTTCATTCTGAAGCCGACCATCGAGTACATTAAAATATTCTATCATTCAAAATGTATATCATGGAGGATATCAGCAAGAGGGTAGGAGAGGGGAGAGGTTTTCCTTTATTGCTAAAGGACCAACAAGCTCAATTTTTTTAGACCATAAATATTTATCGGCACAAAAATGTATGTCATAACCATTTAATGCCTGGTACATTGTGAGCGGTACAGCAGACATGCATCACTATCCATCACTATTCCGTTCTTAGCTCCAATCTCGCTCATGTGACAATTAGGAACTAATACGGTAAACCCAACTGGCGACTATTAATTTTATCATTTTCCAAGTGCTGCATTAATATTTATTGTGCTCTATACGCAGCAAAAAGTGAAATAATGATCGCTAATATATATATATATATATATATATATATATATATATATATATATATATATATGCAAATTATGAGGAGTCGAATGCTATAAAGCTAGTGAAGCTGTTGGCCTTGAATCCAATGATCTGGGATAGAATTTTGCCATCATTAAACAAAAAAAAAAAAATTAGGGTCAGGATATTTAAGAAATCCCAACTACCATTCAATTTTTTTGATGGAACACCATACACGTTTCTTGGTGTACATAGGTTCCACGAGATGTTGGTCCTACAAGCCAATCGATGGGGAGTGAGACTGATTGTCTCCATGTTGGATATTAATAAATCATAAAAATTATAATATTATATTAAAAAATTATATGCTATACTGCATGCACCATATGATCATGTACGTAGCTAATTACAATCACTCGTTCATATAGTGATATATCGAGATGAGTGTTCGATGAATCGAGTTCATAATAATGAGTGGTTATGATTGGTTGCGTATATGCCCATGTGGTCCGCATGGTATATGATAAAATTCTCCATAGGATGGACGCAGCTCATGTGAACTTCAACAATTTGAACCTACAGTGACAATGGACCCCAAGCCAGAAACCTCTCCTGATTAGGCATTTAGGCCTTTCCTTTTGAGACCCTGTTGTGATGATAGAGCTTTGGAAGCTTTTGAGAATAAAGCTTTCAAAAAGTAGAACTTAAAAATAGATATTATATAAAAATCTTTTTACTATTTAATAATTATATTTTTAAAATATTATAAAATTTTAACTTATATTTGATAAATAAACTGAGCATAACATAATATATTTGTACTATCATAATATAATATAATGTGATATGATATGATATAATAAAATATATTATTTTTAAGTATAATATAATATGATATGAGATAATATAAGATAATAATGTAATTATGATATTTGTTCATGAGTATTTTGTTCATCATGAAAATTTTATTAAAATTAAAACAACCTTCTAACCCAGAAAGTTCTTGTAAAAGAAAACTTCAAAATGTAGCTTTTCTTACACAGGCCTTTTGAAGTTATTGTGATCATCAAGTATAATATAGGGGAGGTTACGAGAACACTATATTTGGTTGCATCATAGCGATCTTATACGGCAGTGATAGAAAATCTATCTTCGAGATTAGATATTCAAGATCACCCCAGGATTGTGATTTTGGGCTAAAATTTGATAATAAAAATGCCCCATAATCTAACAAAAAAAAAAAGATATATCAAATATCAATTTATCTATTATATTATATCAATATTATATTATATATTATATTTGATATTATAGATATTATATTCATGATATATATTATATTATCATATATTATTAATCATATTATTATTTAATTATAATTTTAAACTATAATAGAAATATATTATTATATTATTATATTATATATTATATATTTATATTTTATACCATAAAACTATTTAATATATTACTTTATTTTCTCTAATTAAAATAAATACTAGTATTAATACAATAATATATTATTTATAAATAAAAATATTAATTCTATAATAACAACTAATGCATTTTTATAGCATCAATGATTTGTAGAATTAATAAATTTATTTTATAAATTATACTAATAATTAATATATTAATAATTTATTATTATATATTTTGTATGATCAATAAATATATTTTATAAAATATATTAAAAATAATTTGGTATTATATAGTTAATGACCATAATTTTTTATTATTTTTAGAGACTTAGAAAATATTTTGCAGCTCTCCAAAAGGTTTTGCCAAACGGGACCAAGAGTGCGGCACAAAAAGTTCTCTCCTTGGCATCCGCATATTATTCTACCGCTTCTGTTACGAGATGGTTCCACGTGTAAAAACCGAACAGCAGATCTCAACCCGCAGAGAAATTTCTATGCTATCTACCGTGCATCATGGATTTGCACGAACCGCGACGGCGACCGAATCCGGTAACCGATCAGTGAGCTCACTCCTCCAGAGTTCCAGCCACCGCCTCTGTCGTAACTGCATGGGGCCCAACTATTGCTACATGTCACTAGATGACTGGAAACTTCTTGTCGTTGGAAGGTTGAACATTCAAGATCGCGACACGTGGCAATGCAGTTTCCTCTACTGGGTGGGCCCGAATCGTCGCGCACTTTCCCTTCCTCCCATCCCAGCGACAACAGAAGAAGCGGGCCCGCATTCTTATCCCACGTGGCTCTTTCCGTACCTTGATTAGTGTCACCATGGACCCGGTCATTTTCCTATCGAACCGGGTCCTCCTCGTGTCCCACTTAAACGACATTCTAATTCCCCGTCGGACTCGCTGTTTCCTCACCCTCCGTGCCCTCACCGCCTCGTCTTGGAGACTAGGACGTGTAAAGAAAGCAGACAAGAAGCCCGGCTCCAGCGTAAAGAGGTTACGCGACTTGCTCTGGTTTAAATAGCACGAGACACGAAAGCAACGTCGCCAAATCCGAGCTCGAAGGTAAAGAGAGAGGCGGGGGAGTTCTGTTTCCTCTACTTTGATAGTGTCTTGGAAAGCGGATTGAATCGAAGGCGATGGCGTTGTATTGAATTCGAGGTGGTAGGGAGGCGTTGGGCGTGGAGTTTGGCGAGGCGGGAGGGGGTTTCTTGAAAGGCAAAAGGCTCTGTTCTCTTAAACCTCCGAAGGAGATGGCGGAGAACAGAGCCCCGTTGTTGGAGAGAATGATGTACTACGACAGCTGCCCCGGGTGTAAGTTGGAACGGAGGAAGGAGGAGAGAAGAGGGATACCCTACAAAGAGTTTCTTTATGTGTGGATCGTCACGCTTTGTACTGGTGAGGAAAAGTTGGATTAATTTTGGTTTCTTGATTGGTTTGTTTTGAAGAGTTGATGTTTTAAAGCAGTTTTTTTTTTTGGGGTGGGGTGGGGGGGGGGGGGGGGGGGGGGGGGGGGGGGGTGGGGGGGGGGTTGTACATCGAAGAACTATTCTTTTGATGGCATTTGGCGGAGAGTACTTTTCTTTTCTTTTTTTTTTCCAAATTTCTTAGGAAAACTGGCTGGAATTTTTTTTTTTTTGCTGGATGATTTAAGGCACTGGTCTTCAAAGCTTGGATTTTGATGCCAAGAATTGGTTAAAATACTATGTTTCGAATGGCATTTTAGTTGGAGAGAGCTCTACTTGTGTATTGTTTTATTAAGAAAACTGGTTGGATTAGAGATTTAGCTAGAGACTCCGAGGATAGTTGCTGCAATCTGCATAGTATCATGAGGGGCTACAAACTACTATGGTTACATATATTGTGCCTTTTACTGCAATGGAAGATACTTGTATTATTTTGACATTACGACATCTGCTTCCTGGACTTAATCATATTTTGAAGAACCATTAAGTTTTGTAGTGCGCATATTTCTACTTCCTTACATGCTTTATACCGAAGAATGAGGAGCAGATGTGGATATTTCCCATAGAGTTGAGATTGTTTCAGTGCACACTTAAATTTGTGTAGCATTGCTTGCCACTTAGGCTTCTTATATCATGGCAGGAGTATGACTGCTTTTGCTGTATAAACTGGAGTCTTGATGATGGATTGAAGTTAATTTGTACAAAAAAAGCTGATGGGAAGCCAAGAAAAATTTGATAGCAATGGGAGGAAAGGTGTTGCGTAAAAATAAGACATTGTCTTCAATAAGTATAGCAAGCAGTGCTTGAGTGACATTGACATCAAACAAGAACAAGGTTTGTTAGTCATTTTATGCACCTAAACTCCCAATATGTCAAAATGGAAGGGAGGGCCTGCAAAAAGGAGAAGACAAGTGAACAGATCAATTGTATTAAAAAAAAACTAGGGGCGGCTTAAAATTTCAGTCCCACAATTGAATTGAAATATTTACATTTGGTTGACAACCGACTGTAGAAAAAGTAAACTGAAACTCTGAAATAGGTCCTATTGATGCGAAGGTGTTGACACCAGTGTTGCCTACTATAGCAATGATTGACCAATTAGGACCATAAAGCCAACCATGATGCCATAGTTATGGTTATGGATTTGAATTTCTACTATGTCATGGAGTATATGTTTCGAATAGTATGCTTAGCGAATAATGGCAAGAAAGTGATTTTCCCACATATAGTTTATACATGTGCTATTTCAATCTTTGATGCTATTTGTTGCTTTCTAGTGATTTTCCGACATATTGTCCTGTCATTTTTTTATCCTACATGTTTTCTAACACTTCTTTTTTTGTTTTTGCCATTTTCAGCTTTACCCATATCAATATTGTTTCCATTTTTATATTTCATGGTACGTACGCTGAATTGCTGTTATTTATTTTTTATTTGAAGCATAGAATCATTTAAGTTCTGCTATCTTCAAAGAAATTATCTTGTTAATTCATGCTTGGAATTGCTTGTCTTGTTGACCCTTTTTTTCTTCTCTTTTTGTAAAGACAGATACTAAAACCATATCAAGGAATCTAACTAATGAGGATATAATGGACTAATTTTACCAAATAAATCATCTATGATCTAAGATGTCTAAGTTGTTCGTTTTCATTTGTAATTTTTGCTAACATTAGCTCCTTAATTTCTAAAGTGACTATTAACCTTTAAACACTATACCATCTGTTCAAGCAGTGCCACCTATTCATGAATGGCACATTTAGTTCGATGATTTATTATGTAACATTGTTTGCTCCTTAAAGGGGGCAATGCTGTATAAATACAACTGCACAAAGATTTATTGGCTTGGATTATGCAAAACTCTTCCAACAACTAGCATACCCTGACTGCACATGAATTCTGTCTCCCCCACTATTGATGTATGAATCATTCAAAGGCTATTGCTAATAATTGTGTTAGTTGGCACTTGCTACAAACTCTTTCTAAAAGAATGGTCATACCCATGACCATCAAGCCATCATCACCTATTTTGGGGCTGGCCTTCATGATCTCTATTTCCCAGCCATCTCTTTTAAAGGAGACTTCTAAGATGGTCACTGGATCTTTTTCCAAATCCTTTATTTTGAATTTCATTTTGTTGGTTTTTATGTTCCCCTCCTCTTATTGGACCCTTCATATAGATTCAAGCACCTCTTTTTATTAGGGGCTCCTGATTCTTCATTGTCCATACCACCTCAATTGGTTCTCCAATACTATTTTCCGAATCAATGAAACTCCTGTGCTTTTTTTCTTTTTTGGTATGCTTGTGTTTCTCACTCCTAATTCTGCCACGTCTGCCCTTAGCATTCTTATGTCTGTTAAGCCCCTCTTTGGTGGGAATGTTAAGCCCCTCTTTGTTGGAATTCCCAACATTGTGAACCACACAATGTTTTAGGTCTCCACACAATATTCTTCAAATTTTTCTGCGTCACATAATGCAGATGTGACTCCACTACATTTGCTGATCATTGATTTAGTAGATACTTTTTTGCATGATACATCATCATCATCATCATTGTGTCATCGTCATCATCATCATCATCATCGTGTCGTCTTCTTCTTCTTTGAAGTAGGATGGGGGGAAGTTCGACCAACATTGGGGACTAGTATCCACACCCGGTGACTTTACCAAGTGGCAGCCTCATTATACAATTTGTTAATAAAACCAATCACATTGATGCATAGAACCTTGTATGTTTTTGTTTTATATGAACCAATCATGATCTGACCCCTCAATATCCTCCATCCTCTGTCGCCATCAGTGCCGTTGCCACCAATTTGATCATGGTCATCACTTACACCATCCCTCTATCATGCTCCACAACTGCCCAATCCATAAACAATGACCTGCCATTGCTGTACTCATTGCACTATTGACATAACCAACCTTGTTCCAATGTACTGGCCATGGTGGTGGATTGGTAGTGGTAGGTGCAGAAGGATGGCGGGATGATGGTGGGCTTGATGGGATTATGGGAAAGGTGTTAGTATCATGGTAGTGGCAGGCTGGTGATGTTCTAGGATTAAGGTCATTGGAGTTTCAATATATTGTGGATGGTAGATTATCGTAAATCATATTCTGCAGATACCTTGACTAGCCATGTTAAAATATTTGTGGAAGAGGAAAAATAAGAGAGAAATATCTCTCTTATTTTCCTCTTCTTCCACAAATATTTTAACAAGCCATATATGTGCTTGAAGCCCTTAAGGGCTTAATCTTTGAATAAAATGAACATCACTCATGTATCATGATTCCTTTCATTTTTTCTTTCCCATAGATAAGAGACTTGCATATTGCCAAAAGGGAAGAAGATATTGGATACTATGCAGGTTTTGTAGGTGAGTATCTGTTGCACACTTGCACTGCATGTAAAAATTGCTGATGTGCTGCAAATCAAACATTTAGGTGGTATTGTTACAGTTAGTACCTTGTTGTACATGCTAAATGGATGTGACTGACATACGTTCCCCCTCTTGAAGGAGCTTCATTTATGTTCGGGAGAGCTTTGACTTCTGCATTTTGGGGAATTGTGGCTGATCGATATGGGAGAAAACCTGTTATTGTGATTGGCATATGTGCTGTGTCAGTAACACTTGCTTTCCTGTCTGATCATGATTGTTAACTTGAAAATGCTAAGGAAATACTGTTTAGCCTTTTTTCTGTTTTCGAATCCTATCGTCACTCTGTTGTTGTTGCCATTACAGGATCATATTCAACACTCTTTTTGGGCTAAGTACAACTTACTGGATGGCAATTACTGCAAGATTACTCCTTGGATCTCTAAATGGTTTACTTGGCCCAATAAAGGTATGTACAAATACATTATCACTGATTGGTTATCCTCTCAAATTGTTAATTGTACTGAGCTAATTGTAACCTTTATGACTTGAATTTTGCACAGGCTTATTCTATAGAAGTTTGTCGAGCAGAGCATCAAGCTCTTGGATTATCACTTGTATTAAAATTCTGTATATGTTGTTTAATCAATTATATTTTGTGCCCCACACAAATGCATAATTCACATATTCTGGCTGTCTCCTTTCAGGTCAGCACAGCATGGGGTATAGGTTTGATAGTTGGCCCTGCAATTGGAGGCTTCTTTGCGCAGGTATCCATGAATTATTCTTTTCAAGCACATTGCTGAAATGAAACTTTGCGTTTGCACAGCCTTGAGTGCCAAACTGCTTGCATCTGTGCCAATGTCCGTCTTTAGTACACATGTCACATTTTTTACTTAACAGCTGCATATGCTAATTTTTATGTTAATGTTTTATGTGTGTAGATTTGGTTTAAACGATGTTAAAGAAGATAAAAAATTCAAGGAGGAAAAATCAAGATTGATTTTATATGGTGAAGAAAATCTGCCAAAAAAATTAGGGCTCGGTCAGTGAATTAGGGTGTTCAAAAGTAATTTATATTACAAACAAAATACCAAATAAATGTACACACACATAAACACACATAAATTAATGCATATACACAGACATACACATACTGAACACAAATCGGTCATAGAATGAGTTGCAAAGGGTTATAAAACTTCTAGGTTTCTCAGTTGGAGATGGTGGTTCATCATCCTATTAATGGTTCAGAATCAGCTGAAACAGGGTAATTCCAGGGGATAAACATTTATGAAAGAGAAGTTCAGGAAGATGTTCTCAGTAGGCATCGGTGACCTGAGCAAAATGATTTCTACGTGGCTTTTTCTGATATCTTTGGGGCATAGGGGTGAAGCATTATGCCATCATTCTTTCCCTCAACCTAGGAATGATGGCTGTAAAGAGATTTTCTAGATGGTGATATTAGTTTTGCGAAGCTTCAAATGTTTTGAGCTCCTGAACGATGCTAACACAAGAGAAGGATATGTTTATGTTTCAATCATTAAACTAATTGGAAGCCTGCATCCTAGAAATAGAAAGCTTAATCAGAGTTCTGCTTTGATCAAGTTTCTTTTAACCATTTGGATTTTGTCATCAAAGGATTTGTGCTCTCAAGACATTTTGTTAGGTGATATGTTTCCAAAATATTTGCATGAGAGATAAAGCAAGGATGATGTATAATTTGCATGGATGGTACCCTCCCTTATGGCAAATTCTGCAACCATCTTAGCCTCCCTTGTATCTGTTACTCTCTCTCTCTCTCTCTCTCTCTCTCTCTCTCTCTCTCTCAGACATGCTCGCTACTGTTAATTAATTGAATATATTGCATACAGCTGGCATAATATTTATGAGGGTTTAATGGGTGGATTTTGATGTTATTCAACCTCTGACAGTGGATAAAATTCTCTCTGGAAGGAGAATTGGACCATGCATAATTTAATCAACTGAACATCACTGGACCTGTCATAAATTGCTGGCAACTGGGAGTATAAAGCACTACTGCTAGTTCTTGAAAATATTAAAATCTGAGTTTCCTCTTTAGTTATTGGGGTCAGGATCTTCATGGACACTAATATCAATCAGATAACAGAAGTCAAATTATTGATGGAAGTTGAAATGACAGAAGTACCTC
Source organism: Cocos nucifera (assembly GCA_006176705.1). Lineage (NCBI taxonomy): Eukaryota > Viridiplantae > Streptophyta > Magnoliopsida > Arecales > Arecaceae > Cocos > Cocos nucifera. The sequence continues at coordinate 445,444 of QRFJ01000325.1, forward strand.
TGACAGAGAGCGATGGTCTTTCTGAGAAGAAGAAGCAAAATCTGAGACGAAGATTGACTAGTGACTATAGTGTGAAATTCAAATTAAAATGAAGTGCATTTTTTTTTTGGCAGAGAATTCACTCATTGTGTCAAATGAACATCATCGAACATCTTGTCTAAGGGGTATTCAAGCCACAGTGTTAATGTGGACATTGACCATAGAGATGATTGGCTTTCTAGAGAAACAAATTGGTTAGGATATTGTCATATACCAGTTAATTTTTCTACAGCTTTGCACAGTAATTGAAAAACATTAGGCATACAAAGAATTGTTTATTTCAGAAGCATTTGGCCATAATGTTTTTTTCTCAACCTGTGTTAAGCATACTTGGCGAGTTAGCGCACTCCATCCTTTTCCATTGTTAATAATTTCATATTATGAGTTCTTATAAGTTGTAAAAGGGCATTGTATTTTATATGCTGGTGTAATCTAACTGTTATGCAAGTCCAAATTTATTAGGAAATCAATCTTGCGATGGTCCTTTTCTTCTTAATAAAAATTTTCATTATATTAAATTCTTACTCTTGTGGATGCATTTTGTATCAGCCTGCAGAAAAATATCCTAATATATTCTCCCAAGATTCCTTTTTTGGGAGGTATGGATGCTTCTATTACTAAGTTCCATTTGCTTATTTATGACCTCTGCTCATATTTAATTTTATAATTTCCATCTTTTGTAGGTTCCCATACTCCTTACCCTGCTTTTGTGTATCGCTCTTTGCAGTTGGTGTATTTATTCTATGCTTTTGGCTTCCTGTAAGTTATAGAATCCACGTTTAATATTCCCCATCTTTTATGCTGGAGCAAAATGATGATAACATTATTTCATTGTTACATGTGTGACCTTCTTCATTTGTTTCCATTATCTTTTTTAGTCAGTTTAATCTCATATTTTTCAAAAATTTTCAAGAATAACCAAAATGAATTGATTTATTTAAGTCTGTTTTCTCTTCCCACCTGTTATCTAACTCTTTCAAACCATATGAAATTAAGTTTCTAAAAGTGTCTGTTATATCTTCAGTAACACAAAATTATCAGGTCATACAAGGATGATGATGATGCTGAAGATGAATGGACCCATCATGCATTTCCGTGCATGAGGAAGATCCTTTTATAACACATAGGCATCTGGATGTCCTCAAGTAGAAAAACTCATCTGTTTTCATTCCTTATTTCAGTGTTCAGAAAGTTCATTTGGAGTTGACGGGAAGGTTATGGCCTTCTGTAGGTTAAAAGATGTTAAAACACCATAAATCCATTGAAGCCTGCTGATTTTGAATTCTCTACGTGATTATTTTAGTTCGAAGGGAAGAGAATTGGCATCTTACAGGATTCCAGCAGCCCACCCTGACGTTTTGTTTGTGTAATGCTTATGATCAGTTGGTTGCTTCTGAATCATGTGGGACTAAAAACTCATGTTTTTGCATGCATAGACAAGGTTTAGTCTCTCATATTTAGCAGAAATTTCTCTGGTTAAAACTGTCATTTGATACTTGGGAAGACATACTTCGTATGCTATATTATTGGCTTTGGAGAGGTGTTTTTTCCAACAATTTTTTTTTGTTATCTTAAACTGGATTTTGCATTTACTTGATTCAACAAATATATTGTCTCTAACTCATTTGTTCTCTTACTAGTTTCATTTTAATTCATGAGTGGCTATTCTGATGCTGAGCGCAAAGATACAACTTTACTCAGTAGTATAATTTGTTGCATCTATTTAATTTTATAGGAAACATTGCATTGGCATAATGCAAACAAAATGCAAGATGGAACAATTGAAGTTCTTGAGGCTCCATCACATGGATCTGGTCTAAAAGAGAACACTAATGAAATTGAAGAAAGAGCTCCTAAGGAAAACCTATTCAAGAATTGGCCATTGATGTCATCTATCATTGTTTATTGTGTTTTCTCCCTTCACGATATGGCCTATACTGAGGTGATATTTCTTGCTTCAATGTATCTGATTGCTTTATAAATCTTTAAATAAAATGTTACTATTTTTTATGCATTATTCCAAAGCTTCTGCCATATGTACTGTGCATGCAAGTGCAACACATGCAGATATTATTTGGGAAGAAAATGTTCTCACATGAAATAAATGGCTGTCTTTTGCAACATTGCATGTCCATTTGAACTTCAAGAAATGTTGGCTTCTGAGATATGTAGTAAACCGAATTTAAATTTTGAAATATTTATTACATAGCTCAAGGGTGTGATTATGATGGTCTTCAAGTTAAATTTCATTCTAGTTTAGGAAATAATGCAATTTTTTTCAGTCACTATTCCAGCATTAAAAAATTTGTTGAGATATAGATTTTCTTGTTTTGACAGGTCCTGGTAAATTGATTTTCTTTTTTTTGGTTATTGACAAGCTACTCGTGCCTTTGCCTTTACATTGATCAGAAAATTGAAATCTCCTGTTGCTACTTTGATGTCAGATATTCTCGCTATGGGCTGTCAGTGATAAAAGTTATGGTGGATTGAGCTTTTCAAGTCAAGATGTTGGTGAGGTGCTTGCAGTCTCAGGTAGTATATGATGGTGCTTTCATTTGGTTATAATTTGGAAGTATGTTCTTGGTGTTTTGGTATTCCCTATTAGTTCTCAATTGAATAAGTTGACTTTACTGTTGCATCTGACAAAGATTTTGATAATTCTCAATTAAATTTGACAAGGAAAACATGAAAGTTACTAGTAAGTCACCAAATTGTGGGATACTCAATCAATAGGCTCTGGTGTAGACTTGGAGCTCCAATGAGGAGGTGGATAAGCGGTGTAGAGAAGTCTTGGTGATAATGCATGGAGAAGTCCAATAATAGACAAAGTGAGGAGCACTTGAAAGGAGGGGTCAAATGCTCAAATGATGTGCAAAATGCCACATAGAGAGAGTAAAGGAGGCAGTGGTCAACAGCTAGGTATTTTCTGTAGGACACAGGCCATTAATAGACTCCAGTGGAGTATTGCTATAATGCATATCATGCAATTGTGTACATCTGATCATACCAGCACTGTGGCATAAGTACCCTTCTGGATAGATGTGCACCTCAAATATAAGGAACAATTATAAGGGATCTGAATCATCTGATGATGGAGATTACTTATCAGATGGATGATGGTGGCATTATCATCTTTAGTTATAATCATGGTTATTTTGAAAGAATAGGGGACTTCTCATGCCACGAGTTGTATTGTGTTAAGAGAGAAGAATCTTGGAAATTTTAATGAATCCAACATTGCCTAGAGAATGTTCAATTCCATAAATAACATGATTGAAACAAGGAACATTATGAGATGAATATGAAAGGTTGGCTGAGGGCATCATAATCTCCTTAAATAATTCATTATGAAGAAAAGTATTCTTCATGTTCTTTTGTAAGAATATCCAATACCAAGTAGCTCAAATTATTATCATGTTCCAACAACAATCTTCTTCCTCAATGGAAGGGTCTTGCAGGAGTCAATGCCATATTTGTGAAACAGATGAGAACATGCCTTCCTGGAAGAATGAACCTCATACACTAGTTGAATGGCTGAAATAGAAACCTCTAGTTTGTTAGGTTCTGGAGCCAACAAAATTGGGGATTACATATAGCTCACTTTGGCCTCCCAGTCTGAGCTGTTTAAAGTCTAGTAGCTGGCTGGTGAGACTTGAATGGATTGCATTGTTCATAAATCATATTATGGAATTCACCGGTGAAAGTATCATTGAGTGTAATAATGATCAAATTCATCGCAATTAGATGCCATTAGAAGCTTGATCATGTACTATTTTCTCCAAATATTCTGATGAAGTGAAAAATCAAGCTGATACTGAAAACTGGAGTTGTATTGTGTTGGAATGGCTGCAAATTTGCAATTATTCATTAATGGAAAATAATACATAATGCATGTAATTAAAGTAGACCATTACCTCTCATTTGTAACATTCATTGGATACAGAGACATGAAATGCACACAACTATATGGCTCATTAGCTCTATGTACAATACTATCTTTAAAGCTGCAACAGGTAAGATATTCTGGCTTATATTCCTGTATTGTTTCTAGCTCATGGAACTGAAATTGTAATGAGAAGCTAGAGATCTTATTTCTTTTGTGTGGATTAGCATCGTCCATCAAAATTGTCACATAAAGATGTGCCAAGCTCCCCTGAAAGCTAACCTGCTCCATCCCCAGTAATTCTTTCCCTTTCTTGGTCTCATAGACCTTCAATATTTCCCCTTCCATCTTCTTAGTGAATGGATTAATTGGTTTTCCATCTTTTATATCAAAAAACAAGAAGCTATATGTTCATGCTTTTTAATGGGCTCTATTTTTTTCTGTAAGGTTGTTTCTTCCTCACTGGACATAGGTATATGATAAGTAGTCACATAACTCTTCAAATTAATTTAAAATATCCAATTATTTTCCATAAAGATTTCATCAAAGGCCCATCGCAATGCCATCCCATTTAACACACTTCTTCTAATACCTAATGTCCGCTGGTAATTTTCATTTTGTGAGATCTGTTAAATTGTCTTTTTTGAAAGATGTCTCATTTTTATCAGGTTCCAGTCTTAATGATTTTGACATGAGAGTTTGGTAGGTCGGTTTCCTTGCTAACTTGGTCCCCAATCCCAATTTTCTTGCTATGTACAGAAATGGTGGATTTTAAATAAGATATGACAGATTATTAGTTTTTGAAAAATGCAAACAATTCATTAATATGATATCCTAATGTAGTATTTCTCATGTCTCTGCATTATTAGTATTTCTCATGTCTCTGCATTATTCATGCTATACAAAATACCAATGTAGGGACTGCACATCAAAACTAGACATCACAATTTTGAAATGCTCCAAAATAGATTATCTTGAAACACTTTCTATTGCAATCTGCTCACAAAACTTTTTTCTCCATCTTTGAAGAGACTAGGGCCTTTGCCTATGCTGAAGAACAACGACCACATTAAAGGCAGCTTCTTAAATATATGATTACAAAATAGTTCTCGAGAGTTGAATACTAAGATTTGCTTATTAATGGTTTGTGTGGTTCTCTTTTGTCAGAAGCTAAATCTCTTGTAGCATGTAACCAATGGTCTTACTGTGATAACTATCTGATGTAATTCTTTGGAGCTTTATATTGATGGCATCCTGTGTTATGGCATACGATATACATATGCTGATATAAGTTATTTTAAATTCACTGTAGTGATACTACTCACACTTCACATGTTATATTCCATATAGTACCAATTTTTATATTTGTGGAACATCAGCATTGACTATCTTTTGACTTTTAGGTTTCAGTCTCCTAGTATATCAACTATTTCTATATCCTTCACTTGAGAAATTACTTGGACCCATCACATCGTCCAGAGTTGCATCAGTAAGCATTCAATATTAGCTCTTTACATTCATTAATTTTACATTTGATTTTTTGGCGCTTCCATAATATTTCATGTTTACACTTTGCAGGTCTTGTCTATACCTTTGCTTGCTGCTTTTCCCTTTATGACAAAACTGTCAGGACTTGGACTTTCATTGATAGTGAATTGTGCATCGTTGCTGAAGAACATTCTTTCAGTAAGTAAAAGTTCAACTGGGATTGCAATATACAGCAAACATGTGTATGATTGATACGAATTGATTATAAATATGTTTTGTGTTTACAAAGACCATGTTTTTCAGCATGCTCTCTTCTAAAGATATATTACATGGTTGGTAATTTCTGATGGACAAATAAGATGTTGATAACAGAATATTATAGAGTCAGCGGCAAGTATGACAATAAAGAAGAATGAATGATGCTTATCGAAGAAAGAACAAATTAAGGTTGACTGTTAAAGCAAATGAAAAGGGGAAATTTCACAAAAGATATGCTTGATAAAAGTGAAATTCTTCTGAGGTCTACCTCAAGAAGAGAGAGAAGTTACCAGAGAGCCATCTTCAATATCTTGTAGACCTCATCATTACTTAGCTCTCTTCCTGCAGGCCCACCAGCCTATAGCTTTTGCTTCCTATTTAACATCAAAGGCCTTGCAGTTTTCAGATTCCCCACCCCCCCACCCCACAAACCCAAAAAAAAAAAAAAGAAAAAAGACCTTATAAAACTCAATGCCTCTTTTTCAGTCTCTGTTATTTTTTTCATATATATTTTACTCTTTCCTATGGTTTCTATTTCTGCATTTTCTTTTTGTTCCTCTTTCAGTACTGGAGGATGTATCATATCAGTCTTTAAACCAAGATGCTTCTGTTAGCAACATATCCTTTGGAGTTTATAGGCTTTTATTAAAAAATTGATTAATTAATCCAAGATTACATGCATTCTTAAGTGGAAAACATGGAAGAACAAATGAAGAAAGTGAATCATTTAATGCAATTTAACTCGTTTGTGTTGTCATATTCCAACCTTAGCAGGGCTTTGTACTTGTAAATGATTTTCTCATACAGATCATGTATAGATGGCAGCCACAATACTGTATGCATTTAGTTATGAGAAGTTGTATGTGCAACAACAATGACAAAGTCACCACCTATGAAATGCGCACAACTTAATGAAATACAAAGCATATACGGAAAATACAAAATTATGTTAGTTGCATAAAAACACTTGTGAAAAGAGGGTCTTAGAATTAAGTCTCTTCAATGTATCAAAGGGTGGTAATTCTAAGTCAAGATGAGGGAATGGATCATATAAGATTTATTTTTGGGGGCCTTACATCACATACATCAGTGTGAAGCGATGAGCCTAGGATTGGTATAGGAGAGGTGACATGCATGAATGTGAAGTGATCAACCAAGGTTTGCTATAGGAGAGGGTGCCTAAATTGGGTTTGTGAAGGATGGTGTATGATTCATTAGGCATAGGTGAATGACAGCTGGATGGAGGGTTAAATTGACTTGTTTTAGTTTAGATGGTGGATTGGATCGGGATGGTTTATGTAAGCTATGTCTTGTTTGGAGTAAGAGGTTGAGCCTTAGTGTAATGGTAAATTTGCTCTATTGTGTCCTGAAGGTCATGGGTTCGAAATACGTAAACAACCTCCTCACATGCGACGGTAAGTTTTCATACATTTGACCCTCCCCATGCAATGGTGGGAGCCTTATGCACTAGGCTACACTTTTATGTGGTGGTTATGGTACTCTTAAGTTGACCCATGGACTGCTGATAATTTTAGCTTCTTATGAGACATGAGATACAAATTGCATGCAGCTTGGGGTACGCATTATTGTTATTCTAAAGATGTATAGTTTGGGGTTGTGTATGATGCTTCTCATCCAAGAAAGAGACATAAGGATAGATGACAATGATAGAGAACAAGATTCACCAGATTGGTACTGGAGGTTGTACTACTCGGCTACCAATTTGATGCAATACCATATGTGTTGTATCAAGTTGAGGTGTACTGGAGATGCAAGACCGAGAGAAGAGGAGAGGAGAGAGAAAGAAACCTAACAATGACTCTAGAAGTAGATGAACCAAGGGGAGAGAGGGAAGATTAAGGGGAGAAAAGGGGGGGGGGAGATAGTCGTACCAGTTTGAAGCTTGGATGGGGCTGGCATTGATGCTGATGTCAATTGTTGACTAAGGGCAACGACATCGGTGCTTGCATCAATCAATGGCGATGGCATCAATGTTGGTGTCAATCAAGAGCAATGATGTCAACATCAATCGAGGGCAATGGTGTTAGTGTCAAGGGTGACAACATTGGTGTTGATGGCAATGACATTGGCATCATTGTCGATAGCATCAGTGCCAATGTCAATCGAGAGCAATGATATCGGCATCAATTGAGGGTAATGGTGTCAGCATCGAGGGTGATAATGTTTATATCGATGGTGATGACATTGGCATCACCATCAACCAGGAGGACAGCATCAATGTTAGCATCAATCGAGGACGATGATATTGACATCAACATCGCTTGAGGGCAACAATGTCAGCTAGGGTTCAAGGAAAAGGGGTATGAGAGAGAGAGAGAGAAGATGAAGGGTAGAAAGAGGGAGAGGGAGGAAAGAGAGACATACCAGTTCTAATGTCCGAAGAGAGATGACATTGGCATTGATTAAGGACACTGGCATCGATGTCAGTGTCAACATCGATCGAGGCCAACAATGTCAGCATCGATTGATGGAGATGGCATTGGCATCAACGTTGATTGAGGATGATGGCTTCGGTATCAATGTTGGCATTGATTGATTATGACAATGTTGTCTAGGATTTGAGGAAGAGGGGGGAGAGAAAAAGAGAGTCGAAGCTGAAGTTGAATGCGGTCCATTGTGTGTGTTGGGGGGGGGGATTAGGGGTAAGGGATTTTATGTTAATGGGCCTAATTATTTTGATTAGTCGAACCATCCCGGTTCCTAATTGCCAAGATTCAGTCTACAGGATTTGTCAAATGGTGAGGCATAAAACAGAAAATCATGCTAATATCTCAATTTTATCAAGTGGTTTTGATAGTAATTGTTGATTGATGGGCAGTAGAAGTGTCTTTATGTTGATCTGGAACCCATTTTGCATAGAACCTACGATATATAATCAATTGGTCATAGTTGTATCCCATTGATGGGTAAAGTCTTGATAAAGTTGGCCATTGGGTTTCCATCCCTTCAGCCATCATCTCTCTATCAAACCTCCACCATTTTAACTTCTATATTTCACTATCCATTGCATCCTTAAGCATTTTTTTGCTCGTTCATATCTCGTTTGCTTAGTAGGCCTTCCAAATGTCTTGGTGTTAAACTTTTGCCATGATTTATGGGTTGTTGCCCTCATTTTGCATGTTGTATATTTTATTACCTCTCAGAGTATGGATATTTGAGAATCCAACTCATCTGACATTCTTGCACTCACAGACATGTGTTGACTGGTCAATTTGTTTTTTTGGTTGGACTCTTTGAATCCAGACAGCACTAACACTATGAGTCCTGTTGATACATAGAAAAGACTTTACTTTTCTACATGGTAAAAGGTAAATTTTATTAATGTACCAAAGAAAGTTCAATTTATTCCATTATCATCTCACTCTTCTGTGCATTATATTTAAGCCTAGATTACAATAAGCTTTTCAGGAATATGATGCGGTAGGGCAGAATTTTTTTTGTTTCTTCCTCTATATGTTATTCAATTTACTGCTTTGTTTGCTTCCTTCAATGTATAAGAATGCTTGTATATGACTGCATTGGGCCTTTGCCATGCTGAGTTGCTTAGTATTGGTGTTCTTTGTTTTTGTACAAGTGGAATTATGACTGGTCCTATACAAGCATGTGTTTAACCTCGATGACAATGCAGTCTTAAACTCAATATCCTTTTACCTCTTGAAGTGCATGTTCTATTAGCATTGAATGCATGTAACGTTTACATGAATCTTGACTGGCTGAATGCATACGTCTGTTTCATAAAACTGTTACTCCTTACAAATTGCTTTGTTATGGATATCCATTTGCACAACAGTCCCATAATATAAGCTGGATTCAGTTCGCTGATTTGCATTTCTTTTTTTAATGTGCTCAGGTAACTATCATTACCGGGACATTCATTTTGCAAAACAATGCCGTGGTAAATTTCTATTAATTTTGATGCACTTCAGTAGCATTTTTTATTTTACCTTTTTTCCTCTTAATTTTGGAAGCCACTGTAACTTCTATTTATTTAGACTAATTTCTTAAGAAATATTTGTTAACACTATTTATGTCACCTTTACACCAATATATAACAGCCTCAACACCAAAGAGGAGCTGCAAATGGTATTGCTATGACTGGAATGTCCCTATTCAAAGCAGCCGCTCCAGCAGCTGCGGGCATCATGTAAGTATTCTTTGTTCCTTAATTGTACTGGGAGATACCGCTGATGTACAGGTGCAAACTGTTAATGAGGCATGGCTTAAGTACATATCCCATTTTTATATCCTGGTGCTTTTGATTTTTGCAAATCAACAATTGGTTTTCTGAACTTCATATAAAAAGAAATATCATCAACATTCTACTTAGTCCCTAATCTACTAATATTTTGATACTATGACATCACTTTTATGTGGCCATTATTATTGCAGAGTGATTTGTAACTGGATTGAGAGTTTTCTTTTTCCTTTTTTTTTTTGTGTGGGTGGGAAGGGGGGATACAATTCTGCTAACTTCTTGTTTAGGCAAATCAAAGGTAGACATAATGTGTGGTAGCAGTTTTGCATTATATATTATGGATCTGGGCCGTCTGGCAATAGCTAGGATGTGATATGGTGGGTTCAACATGAATCATGATCTGCGCTTCGGTAGTGGATGCTATCTAATTTTCTCATAGTTAAATTATGAAAAAGATTTAAGTGATTTCAAATAATATAATAGGAAAGTGATAATTCCCGCATCGATCTGGATGTATGAATAATGGTGGTTTCAGCAAGCCCCCTGGTCGCACCCCTCCTCCACATGTTATGAGATTCTGGTTGCAAATCTCATTTTGTTATTTCCTGACTATTTGACCTTGGTGATTCATTGTAATAAATGGAGCTCTTACTGTTATTAGTTCTGCACGTTGAAGCCAAATAGATGTATAATTTAAAATATTGCTCTTTACTTCTTTTTCCTTTTTTAGTGTACCTGTGTATGTCGGTGTGCGAGACAGACAAACAGAGAAACACACACACACACACACACACACACACACACACACAGAGAGAGAGAGAGAGAGAAACACCTTTTCTGATTAATTATCCGTATTTGCAGATTTTCATGGGCACAAAAGCGCCAGTATGCTTCCTTCCTCCCAGGTAATTTAATCTTAACTAAGAAAATTGTAGTGTAGTTTTCTTTTGATAACAATTTCAGTTGTGTTAGGAAGAGTGTTACATTATATTATATACAATTTCAGTTGTGTTAAGAAGAGAGTTACATTATATTATATCAATTAGGATGACCTAATGACTGCAATATCTTTATGTATTGATGTTAATCAGGAACAGGGATCTTATGGTATTCGCATCAGCTTTAATTCTCTCAATGTAAACTGGTTTTAATCACAAGGTTTAAAAATTTGGTCTTGATGTTTACATTTCAAAATAAACATTTTTGCAATTTCGATACTTATGTCATGATACCATTAAAGAAATAATGGTATATAAGTAAATATATATAAAAATAACTAAATCATCAACAGTTCCAGAAATGGGAAGAAACACAAGTTAGTAAAACATATTAGTCAGCATTTACAATATAAACTCTTTTCAGTGGCTCATAAATTTACTAACCAAATAACTTTAGAAGAAGTAGGATATATTCCAAATTTAATAGATTAGATTATTTTCAACTGTAATATATTATTTGTTGAGATTCTTATGAACCATGTATGTTCAAGTAACAGATGTTATCCACATCAAATGCATTTTTATTTTTACATTAGAATCTGATATACTTCATATGCACATTGATTTTCAAGAAATGATCTCTGATATACCATAATTGCTTCCTAGATTTGTGGTTAGAAGACAAAAAATAACATTCTTGCTTGTGTGAACTTTAAATTGTTTTGAATGCCACTGAAAGTTATCATAAAAGATTGTAATTAAATTATTATTTTGTTTTACATAACCATATTCTATAATTCAGGGGATTTCGTGAAATATAATTAAGGTTCAAAATCTACATTACCTGCATACATTTGACTGCTGTCAAAACTAACCAAAATTGTCTAATCTTGAAAATTGCTTCCCAAAAGCTGAATTTATCATGATGAACTCATAAAGGGAATATATATTAAAAAAAGGGGTACAGAAACCCATTCATGTATACAAAAAAAAGGGGGTACAAAAACCCATCCATGTATATATGTTTGTACATGTACGCATGTGTATCTAAAATATAAACACAACTCAAAAACACATCTCCTTATCTAAATTTATTAATATGCTTTGCTATATTTGTTCATTTTTTTTGGTAAAAAACATAGTAAGCAAAATCTACCATGCTGTGCTCTTGCCAAGCTATAGATTTTATGTTGGCCCTCATTTTCATTCTTATTTCCTCTAGAATTGAACTCCAGATATTCTATTTTTTGAACTTTATCGATCTATTAGGCCTTAATCCTCCAAGTCTTTCCCTGACTATTCCAATTTAGCATTAAACAGTATCTTAAATACATCATCTTTTATATCTGAGCAAGTTTAGTTAGGACAACTGTAAAAACTAAAAAGATGTCAACAAGGTGCCGGCCATTAATTTCACTCATTGCAATTGGAATTTCAGTTCTCTTGGCTCAGCCATATTTGATGCTTCCCATTGCTTCAGTTTCAATGTACGTTTTAGGTGCATTTTTATAGTTTTATCTTAATCCCATCAAATATACTTTCTCCATGTTGATGAAGTCTGTTTAGAATCTCTTTGCTTGAAATTTGTGCAACAAGTGCTTTTGTAAGAAAATAACCTCCGTTTGGACATTTTATTGGCAGAGATTTAGATTGGTTCTTTCTCCTGTAATTTCATACTGTGTGACTCGTAGTCATAAAGGAAGTTTGGAAATAGTTGCTGTGCTTCCATATCACTGTTTCAATTATTTGGCAATTATCAGATATTCTAAATCTCATTCCATCAGCCAGTTAACTAAGGGTGCATTTGGTTAGCCATTAAAAAAGTATTTTTTTTGCTTTTTGATTTTTAAAAAGCAAAAATCAAAAAGCAATGTTTGATAACACAATAAAAAGTAAAAAAAAAAATCAAAAAAATCAAAATAATTGCTTTATATGCAAAACAATTTTTTTTTACATTTTGCTTTGCATATAATTATTTTTTGCTTTATAGCAATGTAGTTACCAAACATGCTTTTTGCTTTTTTGCTTTTGCTCAATAGTAAAAATAAAAAAAAATAAGAAATATTTTTTTAAAAATAAAAAAATAAAATAAAAATCAAAAAGTGTAACCAAACGCATCCTAAATTAATCTAATTACTTCCTAATTTTATTGAACCTCTATTGGTATCATCAATCCCATCTCCTATATGGCTCTAAAATTCATCTTTGGCCACATGAAGATGAAAAGAACTAATGTAACTCTATTTCGTATGAAAATTAACAGAATGTGAGTTCAATCTAGATCTTTTCAATCTCTCTAAAATTAAGTATAGAGCCATGTTTGGTTAATATTCCACCTCATATGTAGATGGTCAAAATGATGGTATTCATTTTTGTGAGAAAACAAACCTCCAAGTAGCAATTCTACTTTTTCTAACCAAGGAAATTGTCAGTAGATCCTATTTTTGCTATGTTTTTAGGGTTCTTTCCCTTTAAGAATTCATTGTATGGAAAGTAATTAGAACTTATTCAGATAAGCTGAGACCAAATATTTGAAAACTGTAAAGAGATTCGTAATAAGGAAAGCCATCAAAGAATCAAATGACCTGCATTATGTGCAACTGGCTAGGAGTGAAATTAAAAATTCTTTATTACTCTAAGAAACAAGTAGCTTGAAATAGACTGTTTGGAAGACGTAAATAAGAAAATTATACAAATTTTCCTGAGGAAGAAAATTATACTCATTTCTGAGGAACAGTAAGTATGAACTGATGTTGCTTATGACTTGAAAAATTCCCATTAATTATTGTGTAATCATTACTACGTGACCATTTTTCGCAAAATAAGTGCATTTATTTGTTTGCGTTGGCATTATCTCCTGAGGGCTCGTACTTCAAAGAACTCTCATGCTGAAATTCTTTCATGCACTAGTGTCCTAGGCTATACAGAGGACTGGCCCAATGATCTAATTCTAGATTTCCTCCTGCCACTTTATTAACTGTCAGTTCTGCAAACGGTTGATTAATTGTGGTGATGTTTGTTGTTATTCAGGTGATCAGATGGTTTTCTTCATTTTAAACGCGGTCGAGTTCATTGGACTACTGCTGACCTTCAAGCCCTTTTTAGCACAACCCAACAAGTAGAATACAACAATTATACTGTATTCTAAGACCAGAGTCTGGAAGCAAAAGTGGAGTCTGCCATGATGGCGCACATGAAGTAGGGTAGGAGCAGGCCCAGGCAACTTCTCCCATATGACTTCTTGTGCTCCTGATCAGTGCTGCGGCGCATTAATGAGTGAATATGATGAGATAATCCAATATCGTGATGGTTGATTTATTCATGTAATCTGCTATATAGCAGCTGAGATTGGCTATTATTAGACAGGTAATTGAAAGCATAGTGATAGCTTTAGCTCTTGATGGCCTTTTTTGCCTGCCTTCCAAATATGTTGAAGCTAATGTTGTTTCAGTTTGATATTAACTTAATCATCACCAAGATCAACATAATAATAATTATTTTCATGCCTAATACTGTTATCAACTTCAGGAGATGAAGAGTTTAAACCAGATAATCATGACTTAGAAATTAAAGCAATGCAATGTCTGCCATCAACTTAGTTAAAACCTAAGGTACTGATGAAAATGATTTATAACTAGAAGAGCTTGCAAAAAGAAAAATTTTTTCCAAGTATTTATCCTGGTTTTTTAAGTAAGAAAGGTCCGCAGCTTGTCAGCCATGAAAGGACTAAAACTGGCCTTTTTTGAAAGTATGATGCCAGGCGTTGGCCGCACAGTGAGTTTTCATCATAACCCCTGGTTGGCTAACCTTTTCCTGATCAGGTGGCAGACCTTCGTTAGTGTTGAGGTGGGGGAAATCTAAAAGGATCTGCGACCTTTTTCGGTCTATGTGTGAGGGCTGGAGTTCAGAGGTGGTGGCTCAGGTTTTTGGGCTGACTTGGTGGATAGAGTGCTTGCGACCGCTGTTCCTACCCATCCTAGCCCGGATATGCTGGTGTGGAGTTATGCATGCTGATTGAGGATTGCAACGAGGGACTTATATGACATGTTCTGGAGGGAGTCTATTGATGTATTGACGGTGCTTGGATTTGGAGGATGGCTATTCATTCGAGGGTTCACCTGTTTATCTGGAAGGTGGCTTGAGACCGTCTCTGACCAAGAGCAATTTTGAGGGACAGAGATCCGGCTCTCCCTTTCACCATCCTTGTTATGAGGCAGAAGAGGAGACTATGGAGCATGTGTTGTTCCATTGCCCGAGAGCTGTCTTGATCTGATGGTGAATAGGTTCGCTTGTGACTTTTATGCTGACTGTGACCCAACTCAGTCCTTTGTGGAGCTTCTCCAGCAGAATTCGGCTTCCGATTCGATTAAGCTTGATGGGATTAGTGTGGCTTATGTTGCATATCATATTTGGTTATGTTGTGTTTGAGTTAAGACGGTCATCTGCAGTTGTTGTGGTGGATAGCATTGGCTCGGATGATGGAGTTTGTTCACTTTTCATTGTCCGTCTTGATCTTGAGAATGGCACATTGTTGAAACTCCCATTGGGTTTGTTAAACGATCCTTGAGAATGGCACATTGTTGAAACTCCCATTGGGTTTGTTAAACGATCCGTCAAATGTTCATCTTTTGGGAGCCCCACCCTCCGTCATTTATGAAGATCAATTTTGGTGGTAATGTTTAGTTTAAGAAGAGGAGCAAGATTCGTGGCCTGAACTTGAGATTATTGGAGTTGCCTGGTTGACACTATAATCCTAGTGACGGAGTTATGAATAGCATGGGCTGGCATTGCCGAAGCGAGGTTAACTCTTAAGATAGACTGGCTCTTAATTGAGGACAACTCTATCACCGTGGTTAAATGGATTCAAACGTGGTATACAAAGGATGCCGTTCACCCAGATTATTGCCATGCTGCCAAGTAGGGCTGCCATCATATATATATATATATATATACCAGGCATGTATAGAGAGACCAACATTGCGGCAGAATGGATTATCTCTTTTATGACGGAGTACCAGGGGGTTGTGATTTAGACTAACAGGTCCACGATGCCATGTGGTTTCCGTGATGTTTTATTTTCTGATACTTTTGATTGTGTTTATACTAGAATAGCATGAATGTATCGTCTTACCAAGGAAAAAAAAAAAAAAAAGTACCAACAAGCACCTGTAGCCCTTTTTTTTTTTAAAAAATATTGTTGCCTATTGCAGGATATAGCACAATCATCTAACCTAGACAGTAGACGAACAAAAATTTTAAATCAATAGGAGAAAATCTAGGAGCAAAGACAGCATATGCCAACAATGCATGTATTCTCTCATGATACCTGGGCTACTTTGGCATACAATATGTACTTTATAATATTCACCGTTCCTTTTCGGTTGCAGGATTTCATACGTGCGCTGCACTAATGGATATTCTAAGTTACAAGTCACCAGGCAAGCAGATCCTAGTTGATTTTGGCTTCTGTCTAGGAAATTGTTCTGTTTGCCTCATCTTGTTGAACCTGTTTACATCCAAAATTATCACAACCATTTGTTCTCAACCAATCAAAGTTGACAGAGGACCACATCCTGAACTTTCCTCTTGACCTGAAACAACAGTAAACTGAAGTGAGTTCCACAGCGAACTCATGCTTTGTAATAATGATAGATATGATTAAATTTCCATTAACAATACGTCATTTACAACAGTTCAATTAAAAAAAATTTACCCACCTTATCCTACTTGTTTACATGAGTTGAAGCAAAATCTAAATGTAAAACATTGTGAATCATTCTTCCATGTTGACCCTATTGAGCACTGGACACCACAGTACCAGCACTCATAAAGTTCGAAGCTCATACAGCTTTCGGTTGGATCTGCTCAACGTCAAACACTTCAAACATCAAGCGCCTGACATCTGGTTTGCCATAGACCGTGTAAGCAAGCCCATGTATTGCTTGTTGGACTGCAGTTGTGGCTGGATTACGGAGCCTACGATTATGCTCAAACTTGTCTTGGACTGACCCTCCATATATGATGAAGCGATGAAGGTGCTTGTCCCTCAGATACCGTCCGCAAAACTTGTTCATTAATAATCGGCGATGCTTCTCTTGTAACCATCTTCCAGGTGCATCAAGATGCTTCATGAGTAATCTCTCAGCCATAACAAGATCCTGAAGAGAGAGAAACTTAGGTGTTCCAGAAAGAAAAATAAGTCTCTCAGTTGATATGTTTAATTTATATTGCACCATAGTCCAACACTCCGTAATCTCTCCTGCAAGTGAAGATATCTTATAATGGATAATCCTGACATGTTCTACTCAGGCCAGACAATTTGCTCTGTGCTCAAACATTATTGGATAATAAAAAAAATACATAATTGATAACTGCATCAGCATATTGGTAAAGTCTACCTGAATCTTTTGGCCAACATATTCCAACCGCTCTAAACAAAATCGCGGATGCTCAAATTTGTACTTGGAGGGATGCATAAAGCACAACTGCCATGAATTTGAAAAGATGTCATCTGGTAAGGCTTAACAAAAGCAAGAATGGACAACAGGCTTAACAAAAGCATATAAAATATAACATTCCAATATTACATAGTACAGACTAGCATCCTCTCTTTCATCCTCCTTAACCGCATATTACCATCAGTCAATCACCCTCTTTTCCAGCCTGCAGGCTATTGACTACCATCATTGCGGTCTTTTTGGTACCCTCCTCAGTTCTAGTTCACTCTTGGAAGTTGACCTTCAATTAGTTTTTTCACCTCTTCAAAAAGTTGATTCCCATTAATCCAACTTCTATATATTGATAGTCTTGCCTCTCTTTATGCCAAAACATCCAAGAAAGATCTTTCAACTCCTCAATTTGGACATTTGGAGATATCAACCAAAATGAAAGTTAAGGGACCCTTGCATCGCAAAGATCCCAACAAGCTAAGACCAATTCATTACCACACCTTCACAAAGGTTGCAGGCAAACTTAGTTGGCAAATATTGGTCTCTAAAGGCAAACAGTTTAGGTCCAAAATTATCTTAGTTTCTCTTAGCATCACATAGTTATCAGTTTTCGTGAAAACCAATCCAGGTATCAGTTTTCATGAAAGCCAACACAAGTTTTTTATCTTTTGTAATCGAAACTTCTTTGGTGGTCACTTTGGTTGTGGCAATGATGGTGGTGGCAGCAGCTAGCGGGCAAGCAGTGGCGGCGATCAGCCGACAATGGTGGTGGTGGGTGGCCAGCAGTGTCCACCGGCAGGGGCAATGGGAGCGGTGGCAGCAAGGTGGACAGAGGCAGTGGTGGTAATGAATGGCTTCCTCCCAGCCCCCCCTCCCCCACCAAAAAAAAAATTGAAAGCATTTTCAGAAAATCAAAAAGCAAAACAGGTGATCGAACAAGTTTCCAGCCTCAGTTTCCATGATTCCAGAAATGAAAACCAAGAACCACAAACTGGTAGCAATGCCAAACAGACCATTAGGAAGTTCAATGAGAGCATGTAGGCTTTAGCTAGTCCATAGTTTCCCAAAAAACAATTGCCCACTTGATAACAATTTGTATTGTTTAAAAAAAGAAATAAAAATACACCATTAGGAGATTACCTGAAGCCCAAGTCCAAGTTCAATGTTCCTTGCTTCTGTGACTTCTGGAATTCCGTCATTCATTGGCAATGGGTACCCTAGTATTTGCATGACTTGGGGTCTGCTGTCAAAGTCCCAGATATTCCCTCGAAAACGATGCATACCTGGAGGAACACATGCTCTAAAAAGCCTTGGATGTGCAAAAAGTGCATCTTGCGGGGCCTGCATGGAAAAAAAGAGTATAAAGGACTCGGAGACAAGAAAAGAACAAATAATGTGCACGAGAGCTTGAAAAATAGTTTCGCTAAATGAAATCACATGCAATAACTCATGCCTTATAGGCAGCAACATCTTGCCAGCTAAGCTGGCGGCCTTCGAACTCAACTGAAACATAATCAACGTCTTCCAGTTGCCGTCTCAATTTTGGTTGACAGCTCTCATCTTCTGGATCCATTCCAAATGCTTCAAATAGAACGCGGTAAACTTCAGGCATACCAAAGCACAGATATATTGCTCCAAACAATGCCCAGAATACAGATCTGGAAACGGATTACAAGCAAAAGAAAAAACTTAGGCTGCTTTCAAGGACTGAAACTTCCCTGCTCATAAGTCATGAAGTTTCAGAAACTTGAACCAATAACATGCTACTGGTCAAGCCACTGGGATATTAAAATTTATAGCTACATTTTACCAACACTTCTGAAACTGTGATGAGAACTTCAGATAAACAAGTTATTATGCCAAAGCACATAAGCTACAGCTGCTTATGGTAGGATGTAATAAATAGAAAAAGTCATGATGTGAAGAGTCCATGCTAGTAGATGTAAGAGTCCATGCTAGTGATTTCACCACATCAACAATATATATGCAAAGCAATTATAGTTTGCATCCATTTCAGCTCACTTATCAATAAAATTGTACTGCATTGATTAGATACATAAAAGCAACATGCCTTCACAGATAGAACATTATTAGCTTGTCTACCCTGATGGTTATGCCCCATTTGAGGCTTCAAAGGGACTTCAGGAATTAAAATAATAGAAATAGGAATTAAAATTTTGAATTTTCTACAATATGAGCACCATTGAGCTGAACATTCTTAGTACCATTTGATATCACATACATTATCAAACCTTTCACTAAGTTAACTTCGATTTTCATCCATGTACATACTGAATGGGACAAAATATAAACACAAACTTACCTTCATTAATGTTTCAATTTCAACATGCTTAATTAAAGTCAGCATCTTTAATATGCCTCATCCTAGAGAGATAAATCATCCCCTTCCCTTCTTGGAAGATTTTGGTTTTCATATCAAACTGGAGATACTTATATGCTCAGTAGATAACATATCCCTAATTAAACTAAAAGAACATAGTGAAAATTTAATTTATCACATGTTAACTGATCACCAGATCTTAAAAGCTTAAGCTATTAGTGAATGATTATATCAGGCTTAAGCTATTGTGGCCTAGACCATGCATGTAAAGAGATAAACAAGTCAAGACACAATAAGAGGCAACATGGTAAATCAAAAATGAAAATTCACATAGAAGCAATTTGAACCCATGACATTCAGCAACCTTGTCTCTGAAACCATGATAATGAACTTCCCGACACTGCTCGAGAATGGGTCAATCAATAATGTAAATCAGCCTTATTCTCTTTACTAATAATATTGCTATATTTTCATTTATCATCATCCTGATTAACCAAGTCTGATCTCACAGAAACAAAATAGGATGCACATCATAAGTCTGGTTGAGAAGGCTTCAAGAATTTAGCATACTTTTATAACAGGACATCAACGTGATTGACTCTTCATGAGTCAATTCTGAATTCCAAGCCAGGGCAATTTTGGTAAGAGAGGGTTCCACCATAAAGCTAAAAGTAGAACTGATGGTTTAGGAGACTTACCTTCTAGTTTGTATATCATTTAATATATCCAAAGACCAACAATTTAAATTCCACTAAGTGGATCTAGAGTTTAGATGAAGAGAAGGATGAGAAGGCTTGATATAGGAAACTAAACTCTGAGGGGCAATATATAAGCTAAAGACTCAAACCATTCAACAAAGAAAACTGATGCAAATATCCTCAATGTTAATAATACTTGACACTTTAGTTACAAGGCACCAAAATATACACCCATGAGGAAAGAAGAGTTTGCTTTTTACTCTCGCTGTATGATAGACATCTTTTTGCATCTTATTGACAAGATTGTATAATGTGCAAAAAAATGACTTAAGCTACTCATACCTTCAATAACATGAAGATAACCCTAAAGGAAACATATAGCATCAACATTCTTTTATTTCATTAAGAACACAAAATAATGAAGAAACAAAAGCCATGAGAATAATAACTGTTTAAGCTCAACGCAAGTTATTGATCCCTTGCGACAATTTTGTGGAGGAACAAGCCATAAATTTAGGAGTTCTATTAGTAGAAACCCTCAAGCTTTGATGTATAACATGAGAGCCAATGTAATTATAATGATTGTGGATCTTCTAGGAACAAGACTTGAGTGACTTCCAACAAAGTGCATTATTTCTAGCTTACTAAAATCTTTCGTTAATTGGACCTAAAAAATTCCAGATTCCCTTTCTTATCTCAAAAAATAAAAAATAAGGGGGAAAAGGAACATGATTTACTATGTGTCAGGACTTCTGAAAAGGTTACAACGAAACAAGATTCCATTTTGATCTGAAGGAATTTGTTATCATACTTCTAACATGCTGAAAATGTTGTAATCCACAGACAACATGTTTTTGTTTCCATATTCAAACCAGAATTTTGTTTTGCCACTTAGAGGGAACTAAAAATTCCATATGATTTACACAAAAGTGAATGATTTGAGAGGTGTCCCCTTGAACGAAGGTTTGTCGTACCAGTCGGTACTCGTGCATACCGACTGTACTGATACAAAACCAGTATGTAGTATCGTAGACAACCCAACACTCCGTACACCAAATTGGCTCCATAATGGGCGTATTGACATTATAATAGGATGGCACCAGTATATGTTCTGGTACCGGGATGGTGAGCCTTACCTTGAATAACAAAACACATCAGATATGAAAGAAGAAGACAATAAGAATAGGTCAAAAAATCAAGATGTAAAACCAAAAAAATCAGATGTAAAACAGAATCCTAGACAACCAGACAAGGAATGAACAACTTCAAATATCATCACAATCGATATCATAAGCTCACAGTAAAATAAAAGCAAGCATCTAGGCTTTACCATACATCATAACTCCACAAACCTCAATGATATAATTACAATAAAGAGAGAACAATTTCCCAGAAATCTTGTTCTCTTTTCAGAAAGTTTCATATTATTTTGGTTTTTATATGTTACCTGATTCATTTGGAGTAATAAATCAAAGCCAATGGCCACACATGCCACAACACAAGAAAAGTCATCTCCAGAAAGCTAATACAACATTCTTAAGTTCTAGACACACACATCGGGGGGAGAGAGCTAAACTTGACTACACTCGAGTGGACCTCTACTCAGATCCGGCTAGGTCTATATTGGACAATGGGGATTGTACATTGATGATCTGGGCCATTAGATATGATCTACTACTCGTATCCTGCTTATACAACAAAAATCAAGTGATTTGGAACCATAGCCTCTACATCAAGTGATAAGAAAACATATATAATTTAATATTATTTAGACTATCCAAATTTGATGCAAAGCTAAGGGTACAATTTTGGTATGTAAAAAACTGTATGCATGCATGTACGTATGTACGTACGTAAATCAAGTGATAAGAAAACATATATAATTTAACATTATTTAGACTATCCAAATTTGATGCAAAGCTAAGGGTATAATTTTTGGTATATTATGTAAACAAATATGTATGTATGAATGTATGATAAGAAAACATATATAATTTAATATTATTTAGACCATCCAAATTTTATGGAAAGCTAAGGGTATAATTTTTGGTATGGTATGTAAAAGAATATGTATGTACATTTATAACCACATGGTATGAAGTGAATATGACAATGATCAATCATGCATGTTAATCTCTTTCCCAGTGAAATATTCAAAACTTTGTAAGGGAACAGCAAAATTAACTTCCGTATCTTATCAAGATAGAAACCTCCAACCATTTTGACCAACAACAGTATGTTAAAAAAAAAAAATTAAAGATTGTAATATTCCACACCCAGTAAAAACATTTTTCAAAAAACCAATCACTCATAGGTTCATAAGTAAATTTGCTTCTAGCTCAATTCCTCCAAAGATCAGCTACCACCCTCATCAAACCAAACAAATTAGTTCTTTCATTAAATACTTGAGTCAACTATTAAATTCAGCAAAAACAGAATGATTTCATAGTCCAAATATTAGTGCTCCAAAATAGAGAATGATGAATTGAAGATACTGATTTAATTATTCTTACTTCACTGGTGTCTCTCTCTCCTTCCGGATCAGTTTATCCATCTCATCAAACGGAAACACCAAATTCTGCAAGCTCGCAGCTTTGATCCACTTTGGCAAATTCCCCTTCCCAATCAACGCATAAACCCTCTCCCTCATCGGCGCCGGCGACTCCCTCGGGTACCTCTGCAAGAAGTATTCGGCAAACGCCAGCTCAAGCACATACTGTCCCAAGAACCAGAGCCTTGAATGCCCATTCCGGACATGCCTCGCGTTGGTTCTATCACACGATGGGTGCTGAAACGCCAAGTACAGCAGGGTATCAAACTGCTTCGCCGGGTTATCGTCATCAAACCTGTCGGACGGCTCCAGGGGATATCCAAGCGCCTGCTTTGCCTCGAGAAGATACTCGTCCATCCACGTCTTGTCGGCATTGTTCAACCGGGACAACGGCAAGCAAGAACTCAACAAAGGAAACGACTTTAGGGACAATTGGGGGCTGTTGAGGAATCTTTCGGTCAATTTAGCATCATCTAGCGGGGGTTTGAGTATGAATGTCCTCGGGGGAATCTTTTTCTTCGGAAAGGCGACTTTCTTACGCTCGGCGAGCTCTTTGAGGAGCCTCTTGGGGCTATTGGCCGGCGCCTCTTGGTCGGGGTTGACGGCGACGGCGAAGACGGAGGTGTTGCGGAAGGCGGAGCGGAGGGATTTGGGGGACTTGAGGCGGGTTTGAAGAGGGAAAGGAGAGAGGGAGGAGGAGAAGGAGAGATCGGATTTGAGAGGAGAAGAGATCTCCATTGGTGAGAAGAAGAAGAGGGATTTGGGGTCGTTGTTGAGAGATGGGCGGATCAGGGCTTGGAAGACCATCTCGCGAGTGGAATTTTTAGGGTTTTTGCGGGGATTTTAGGCAGTCATTAATGGTGGTTTTGGAGGGGTTTTGTGGGGGAGTGAAGGGAGCGTGAAGGAGGAGAGGAGATAAGGGGACGACGGGGTTTTGGGGGACTTGCAAAGCTTCTTGCAGGTCAGAAGCGTGAAATTTGGATCCCCACCGTTCATTTGGTGCATATGGCTGATACTGAGGGAGGCATGGGGATTTGGGTTCTATCATTGGCGCGAAAAAGTGATCCATCTTCTTTGGCGACGTTCACCATTGGATCGCATCCCACGCATATCTCAAAGCATTCAGTCATCCACGGCACAGCTCGCGAAGCGATCGTTGGGCGATCCAGCTGGAGGGAGGGTGACCCCTTCTTTCGCGCGAAAGATGCACAACCCCTGGTGGGGACTGCAGACACGTATCAGACAAGGAAAATATCTGACTGGGTGTTTTTTTTGGTAGAACTGGCTGGGTGTTGATTTCTGGAAAATGATCTCATACGGTGTAAAATGTGGCAACTCTCTGTCCAGGCTCCATAGCTGACGAGTTTTTGCACCAGTTAATTGTTAGATTCCGAATGATTTGTTCTCAATGAAATGAGTATTTATTTGTCCCTTGATTTAGTAAAGAGAAGGAAGAACTTAGGATGATGATGAAAAATAAGAAGGCATGAATTTTGCTGGTAATATTTGATTGGTAGGCTTTGCATGTTTGAAGATTATATTTAGTGTTGAAAGATAGTATGAATTATCTTCAAAATAGGTTATCATCATCAAATTAATCGTTGATTATTATTTTTAATACATATAGATAATATTATGATAAAATAATTAAAAATTTTGATTGATATATTTGATATAATAACTAAATTACTAGTAATGTAAAACTAAATTTCTAAAATATTCTTAATAATGTTATGCTCCTTCTTCTTGGTATATATATATTTTTACATATATTTATATTTATATAATATTATATATATATATATAGTTTTATATATTATATATTTATATAATAATCTTTAAATAAATATATTTATATATTTATATATTATTTATATATAAAAATATAAAAAATATATATAAGTATATATATATAATACATAAATATATAAATATATACATATATATTATTATATAAAAATAAAATACATACATATATATGATTTTTATATATAATAATATATAAATATGTAAATATTTATATATAATATATATAAATATATATTTATATATATAATATATAAATGTATTTATATATATATATGTAATAATAATAATAATAATAATAATAATAATAATAATAATATATAAAGGAGCCGTGAGTGGTATCAAGGAGGAGGGCTATTTTTTATGATCCTCTTGAGGAATAATTTTATTCAAAATTTTTATTATAAGATTATCAAAAAAAGTAGTAATCGGGATAGCTATGTAAACTTTATTTTGATATTCTAGATGCATGCTTTAGATCAAAAGCATCAATAAATTCAGGATCGTAAAGAGAGTTTCATGATCTTCATACCTGATGCAGAAGAATTTATTGCGGAAGGGAATGGCATCTTCTCTACTTGAAAATTAGTTTCTCTTCCTTCTCCCGTTCCTTATGGCATAATAATAATGATGGAGTTTCTACGTCTCTCTTATGGGCTAGGACAGGACCTCTATTTGTAGATTTTTATCGATACTCCCATCAAGTAACGGATGAGACTTGAATTCTATTTGAATTCAAGTTGATCATTATTAGAATTCAAATTCTAGAGTTCCTGATAAATCGGCCACTTAATTGAGATATTTTCTAATATTCTCCCACTTGGTCTGATTATAACATTATACATGAACCTTAAGTATTCATAATGAAATAAATTTCTTTCTTAATATTCATCATAATTACCTTAGTATGATAAAGTATTAACTGCAAGTTATGACGGTCATACACCATTTATTTAGCATACTCTCTTCTATATACCACGACACTTATAATTTAACATACTAGATCTATAAGATATATATATATATATATTCATTATGGTCCATAATAATATCTCAAAGAGACTTTTTCTATTATAATAAAACATAATGTAATTTATGTGTATACCATCATAAGAAATAGAAAATTCATTAATGTAAATTAGAAACACTTTATTGAGCTTAGAGTATCAAAACATCATTAATATATTATTCATTAATACAACTAAGATCCATTCTATGTACATGTTCTTTAAATATCTTTGGTTGTAAGCCTTTTGTCAACGAATCTGCAATCATGAGATCAGTTCCAATATGTTCTATAAACAATCTTTATTTCTGAACTTCCTCCTTAACAATAAAATATTTTAATTTCATGTATTTTACACTTCTTGAATATTTATCATTTTTGGAGAAAAATACTGATGCAGAATTATCACAGTAAATTTTCAGCGGCTTGGTAATGGTGTCAACAATCCCAAGTCCTAAAATAAAGTTCTACAGCTATAATGCCTGGATTGTGGCTTCAAAACATGCCACAAACTCTGCTTCCATACTTGATAAAGCAATGACAGACTCCTTGGCACTTTTCATGATATTGTTCCTTCAGCAAAGATAAAGAGGTAACCATATGTAAATTTTCTGCTGTTAGTGTATCCAGCAAAGTCTGAATCTGAATATCTGATCACATCCAAGTGATCGCATCTCATATACATGAGCATGTAATTTTTTATTCCTTATAGGTATCTCACGATTTTCTTTGCAGCTTTCCAATAATCTTTGCCAGGATTACTTTGATACCCGCCTAGCATCCCGAATGCAAAACTGATATCTGATCTTGTATAAGTCTGCACATACATTAAACTGCCTACAACAAAAGCATAAGAAATTGATTCTATTTTCTTTTGTTCTACATCATTCTTTGGACATTGCATAAGACTGAATTTATCCCTTTGTACTAGAACAATTTCAGCTGAATATTTGTTCATATTAAATCTCTCTAGAATTCTTTCAATATATCCTTTCTAAGACAATCCTAGAATATCTTGTGATCTATCATGAAATATTTTAATTTCTATTACATAGAATGCTTCTCCCATATCTTTCATTTCAAAATTCTTTAAGAGAAATTTCGTCTCACGCAATATACTTAAATCATTAGCAATAAGCAAAATATCATCAACATATAGAACTAAAAACATAAACTTGCTCCCACTGATCTTTTGGTATATACACCGATCAACGGTATTTTCTTTAAAATCAAAAGATATTATGGTATCGTTAAACTTGATGTACCATTGTCTAAAAACTTGTTTTAGTCTATATATTGATTTCTTTAATTTACACACCATTTGACCTTTTTCTTTTGTCAAGAAACCTTCAGATTGATCCGTATAAATTTTCTCTTCTAATTCTCTATTAAGAAAGGCTGTTTTCACATCTATTTGGTGTAACTCTAAATCATAATGAGCCACCAATACCATAATAATTCTTAATGAGTCTTTCTTTGAGACTGATAAAAATATTTCTTTATAATCAATACCTCTTTTCTGAGTACAACCCTTGGCAACAAGCCTGACTTTATATCGTTTGACATTATCATCCGAGTCACACTTAGTTTTAAAGATCCATTTACATTCGACTTGTTTAGAACATTCTGATAATTCAATAAGATCCCAAACTTTATTATCTTTCATAAATTTTAACTCTTCTTTTATAGCATCAATCTATTTGTCAGACTCAGAACTTTCTATAGCGTGTGAAAATGAAACTAGATCTTTATTAATTCCAATATCAAAATTTGACTCCTGTAAGTACACCACATAATCATCAAAAATAGTTGATCTTCTTTCCCTCTTAGATCTTCTTAAAGGTATTTCTTGTGATTTAGGAATGTCAGATATTTATAAATTAGTTCCTTCATGGGGCAGTTCATCATTCAAATGTTGTTCATCATTAGGTATAATATTTTGTATAGGTGTGGATGAAGAAATATTTATGGGTAATGAAATATCTATCCTGACTTTCTTTATTTTCACATTGTTTCGTTCATTACTCCCACTAACTTCATAATTTTCAATAAATCTTGCATTATCGATTTCAATAATTCTTGGACTATGGTTTGGACAATAAAACATGTATCCTTTAGATTTCTCTAGGTAACCAATAAAGTAACCACTAATCTAATTTTCTTTCATGTAGATTATAAATATTTACTTTCGCTGTGCAATCTCAAATATGAAGATGGCTTAAACTAGGTTTCCTTCTAGCCCACAGTTCAAAAGGAGTTTTTGAGACCGCCTTACTAGGAACCCTATTTAATAAATACATAGCGATTTTAAGAGCATACATCCATAATGATTTGGATAATGAGGAGTTACTCATCATACTCCTAACCATATCCATGAATATCCGATTTTGCCTTTCAGCTATACTATTTTGTTGAGGTGTACCCGACATAGTATATTATGCATATATATACCATATTTTTCGAGGAACTTTGCAAATGGACTTGGACATTATCCTATTTTATTATATTTTTCATAATATTCATCACCTCTATCAAACTTTACGATTTTCATCTTTTTCTCTAATTGCCTTTCAACCTCATTTATAAACACCTCAAGGACATCCACTGTTTGAGACTTTTCATGAAGCAAATAGATAAAACCATAATAGGAAAAATCATCAATAAATATAATAAAATATTTATCTCTACTAAAGGATGAAACATCAAAAGGTCTGCATATATCAATGTGTATAATTTCAAGAAGCCGATTGCTTCTTATGGCATCTTTTTTATTATGTTTAGTTTGCTTTTCCTTGATGCAATCTATACATATATTAAGATCAGTAAAATCTAGATTTGATAAAATCTTATTCTTTACTAATCTTTCTTTAGATATATGATCCAAATATTTATGCCACAAGTAAGCAGAATTTTTATTTAATAAACTATGCTTAATACCATAATTATGATGCACAATAAGAAGGGATTCAGCAAAAAGATTGTCAAGTTTTGATTTATATAAACCATCAATAAGTACTCCAGAATCAATAAAAGCAATATTTTTATATAAACTAAAAGAACCATGTCCAAACCTAAAATTAAATCCAAATACATCAAGTTTCGAAAGAAAAACTAGATTCTTAGAAATTGAAGGTACATAAGCTATTTGTAATAGATCCAAATGATGGCCAGTATCCAAGATCAATCGATAAGTGCCTATGCCTTCAATTGGAACCTTCACGCGATTCTCCATGAATATAAAGTCTTCAATTGGATTTATGGTTTGGATCGAAAGGAATCCCTACATCAAATTAGAGACATGAGTGGCAGCGCATACAAAGGTATTAGATTTACCTTTTTTTTTCGAGCCAAGCCTTACGTTTCAAGCAATCTTTCTGATAGTGCTCAATTTTCTTATAGAAATAACACCCATCTAGCTTTAGTTCCTTCTTATCAGCCTGAAGATCTTTAGCAGGCATTTTCTTTTTTTTCTTAAACTTGTTGGCTTTTTTTTTATCTTTTACTAGCTTCTTGATTCATAAAGTTGATGGAATGACTATCTTATTTCTTTAGTCTTGTTTTCTCCTGAATAAGCATACTAGATAATTCACTGACATCCCACTTATTCTTGATAGTGTTATAATTGATGTGAAAAGGTCCATACTTAGAAGGTAGTGAATTTAGAATGAATCGTACTAAGGAGTCATCAATAGTCATTCCTAAGGTCTTTAATCTTGCTGCAATGTTAGTCATCTTTATAATATGATTTTGCATACTCTGTGATATATCAAACTTCATGATCGTGAGTTCTGCCATTAATGTACCAGCAAATGACTTATCTACAGAACGAAAATGTTCTTCCATTAACTTTAAATATTCTTTTGCATTTTTTGTTTGTGGAATAGTGCTCTTAATATTATTGGCAGTGGTCATTCGCATGAACATAAGATTTAATCTGTTAGAATGTTTTCATGCTTTATGATGTAACTTTTCTTTCTCACTACTGAAATTTGTAAGAGCAGTAGGCTTGTTTTTCAGTAGTGCCAAGTTAAAATCCAATACTCCTAAGTAGAAATTGACTTGTTCACTCTATTCAGAGAAGTTTAAGCCATTAAATATAGTAACAGATGAAGCATGTGAATGAAGAAAAATAGCTGCACAAACAATATATAAATGCTCAAATTAAAAATAATTTTATAATGGATTTAGACAAGTATCAATAAAGCATATTGTAATTCTCCTTTGGATAGATATTACAAAGTACTATCATAATTTAATGCCATTCTTCAATAGGCAATTAAACTTTTCCAACCAAACATACTTGCTATCTTTGGATATACAAATATATTTAATCAAAGAATATTAATTTGCCTCTCTTACACTCACTATTCATGGAATAATGATTCACTTTTGGATAAATCCTGAAATTTTAATGAATAGTGAACATCAATTTATCTACTAAATTTTTTATTAGTAGGCATTTAATCATGGATAAATGATCAGATTATGCATGATAATTTTTTTTAAACATTCTAGTTTGGCCACTTTGGTGACTAACAAACTATACATAAGCATTAGAACATGCATATAATTAATAATTAAAATTTCAAATGCATGTTAAACATTAATTAGAATTTCATCAATAATTGCCTCAAGATCTTTATTAAACAAAAATTTAAAACAAACTTAATGGATCATTAAAGTATAAAACAATCATTTAGGGACTGAAAAAAATTTTGAGGATTGTTATGAAATTTCATAATTTTTAGGGGCTTATTTGCAAAAAGATTTATAACTATAATTAGATCCTTTTATAATTTAATCTTTGTTGAGGGCTTAACTATAAAACCCTGATTTAAAAATATTAATGGATTTTTTTTGCTTAATGGATGTGGATCAAACCCAAACCCGAAACCCGCCTCTCATTAAATGAGTGGAAATTGATAATGGGTTTTAGTTTAGACCCAAAACCTAATAGCACTTTAGGGTTCATCTCCTTCTCTGTTATGAGAAGGAGATTTTCATGCCCAAAAGCGGCCGCCAACCGCCCAAGCTTCTTCCCGACTGCCAACTGCTGCCAAGCACGGTGCCCTCTGCAGCCGCCGCCCTTGCTGACCGACCGCCCAGTGCGATGTTCACCTTCTCCGCCACCTGCGTGAATCATCATGGTCGAGGGAATCGATCATGGCCGTGTGCCGCTGCCATCCTCTTGACTCCCATCGGTCATCCTTTGGGCCGGTCCTCCTTTGTAAATGCCGGCTCCACCATCTTCCTCCACGTCATACGATCGTAAGCGGCTGAACGGCCGCTGCCACTTTCGAGAGGGAGATGCGGCCACATCTTCGGCCTACGACCCTCTCCCTTTTTTTTTTTGTTGTAGGAAAAGACTCCACTGTGAGCCGATCCTCATGGCTCGCTGGCATGCGGGATCCGACCATCCTAATGGAAGACAATCGGAATCCGGTCATCTTCCTGATGCGGGTTGGGATTCGATGATAGATTCATCATAAAATTTTATTTATTTATTCCATCATAAAATCTTAATTTAAAATTTTAAAATAAATAAATTTTTTTATTTTAGGAAGACCATGAAAAACCTGCTCTGATACCACATGTAAACTTTATTTTGATATTCTAGATGCATGCTTTAGGTTGAGAACATTAATAAATTCAGGATCGTAAAGAGGGTTTCATGATCTTTATACATGATGCGGAAGAATTTATTGCGGAAGGGAACGACATCTTCTCTATCTAAAAATTGATTTCTCTTCCTTCTCCTGTTCCTTATGGCATAGCAATAATGATGGAGTTTCTACATCTCTCATGGGCAGGGATAGAATCTCTATTTATAGACTTTTATCGATACTCCCATCAAGTAATCGGATGAGACTTGAATTATATTTGAATTCAAGTTGATCATTATTAGAATTCAAATTCTAGAGTCCATAATAAATTGGCCACTTAATCAGAACATTTTCTAACAAGCCACCCCTCTCAAAGGCAATCTCGATTGTCTTATAGGAGGTAATCTAGATTGTCATCCAAAAAGCATACCAAACGAAGTAATCTGATGGGTCTACCAAATGCAATCTAAGAGAATTGAGCATCTAATGGATGATAATTATATCAATAAGGGTCAGTTTGGATTTATGGGCCTAAAATCCCATAGAATTTATAGTTTTACTCTTATATAATTAGAAAAAATGAGGATGGATTAGGCCTTTATTAAAAAATATTTAAGAATCTATGAAGTGGGCCAGTCCAAATCTCATAGAAAGTTTTATCTTCTTATAGAATTCGGATCAATCTATCAATAAAACTAATCCTAGATACTTATGGATACGGTCTAGCACAGTTTGTATAAGTTTATATCTAACTAATTATATTAGTCCAATCTAATGTTTCAATCGAATTTTTAATCCATCCATTCAAATAAATCTTAATTAATTTATTAAAAAGAAATTTAATATAAATATTTTGGCTTAAATAATACACCTTTTTTTCTTATTTACTGGAGCTTACATGGAGGGATGTTTAGTTAAAAAGAGGGTGCAACGTAAAGAAAGTGATCTCTTTCTCTCTCTCACCCCTGGTCCTCTCCCTTTATTTCTCTCTCTCTCCCTCTCCCTCTCCCTCTCCCCCTCTCCACACACATTCAAACTTCTATGCCTGTTTTGGTACATAATTTCATCAGTCTGGCACACACTTAGAAATTATAAAGAGAGACTACATGTATTGAAGAGATAAAATATCTAAAACTTGTAAGATCAAATACAAGTAAACAAGATGGTAGATATTAGATAATTTAAACTTTTATGTCTGGATCGTATTTCAATATTCATGCAAAATTAAAATAAAATATACTTTGTACTATTATTTCACCAACGCGATGATCACGTAGCCCACAGAACGTCAGATCCATCTTCCATAGATAGCTAGTTTTCTCTCTCTTTATCCTCCATCTTTATACGGATGATTGATGAAAATCATCATGTCCTCCTGAAAGTTGGAGAAAAGGGATCAGACCACCTCTATTTATACCTGCACTTATATTATTCCATCAGAAGACTTAATCCTAATTAGAATAGGGATTCCAGTCTAAGTCTTATAAGGAATAGAACTCTTTAATTGATTAATTAATTGGGTTCATCATAATTGATTCAGAACTTGACCCAATGAGTTAAACTTGACTAAGTGATAATTAGACCACATTAAAAAGTTAAATCCAACATTTTCTCACTTAATCTATATTTTCACTTAAAAATTAACCTTTTGGTTTTGGTTTTGATAAAACATTTCAAAAATAAATAAATTTTTATTTTTTTAAAAAATAACAGTCCTAAATCAAAATTTTGAAATTGATCCGATGTATATGCACTCATTTTATAAAAATTTACTCAATTATCTATTCCTTAAAGATCTTTTATACTTTGACTAAGTAAAAACCATTGATGCAAATCATGATGGTAATACATCTCAACTTACATACTTCCTTTCATGTATTATGACATCAATAATTCTCACTTAACCCAGTCTTATATGCTGAAATACATAGACTATCAGAAAACTATAATGCTTATGATAATGGTCCCACTATTATGTCATATAAATGACACTTTTATTTACTTTAATTTTGATAAAAGTCAACTATAATATATACAAACAATAATTAAATAGAAGTAATAGCAATCATCAAACCATTAAAAGATTTCAAAATAAGTGTCTATTATAAATTAAATATCCTAGTGACAAATGTCCATAACTTTTACATGCTCTTTGAAAATTTTAGATACTAAATCTTTCATCAAAGAATCAGCTATCATACAAGTAGTACCAATAGAATCAATAGACACCTGATGACTACTAATTCTCTCATTTACAGCAAGATATTTAACATCAATGTGCTTGTTTGCATTGGTAATCTTACTACTGTTACTGTTAGAGAAATAAACTACAACAGAATTATCATAATAAATTTTTAATAATTTGAAAATAGAATTCATAACTCCGAGCTCTGAGATAAATTTTCTTAACCATAGAGCATGTGAGGAAGCTTCATAGCAGTTTATATATTCAGCTTCCATAATAGAGTAGGCAATAATGTACTATTTTACGCTCCTCCATGAGATTGCTCCACCAGCTAACAAGAAGATGAAATCAGATGTAGACTTTCTACTATCGAGACAACCAATATAATCTGCATCTGAATAATCAATCACCTCCAACTGATCAGTCATCTTATAAGCAAGCATGTAGTCTTCAATTTTTTAAAGATATCGCATTACCTTCTTGACAGCTTTTCAGTTGTCCATATCTGGATCACTCTGATATCTACCAAGCATTTTCAAAGCAAAACTAATATCAGAATGAGTACGTATTTGAGTATACATCAAACTATGCACTGCAGATGCATAGGATATATCCTTCATCTGATTTCTCTCAATCTCGTTTCTGAAATACTGAAACTTACAGAATTTATCATCTTTAACGATTGGCACTTCACTTGAGAGCAGCTTGATATTCCAAATCTTTTTAGGATCTTAGTGATATAATTCCTCTAGGATAATGGCTACTTGTCATTAGAGTATCAAATAATAATTTAAAATCGATCTACCTAAAAATTAGAATAGTGGTGAGTCGGATGTTGATTTTTTTGAAGATTGAAGGCTAAGTTACGTTCAATATAATTAAAAATAAAATTAATTTATTAAATAAAAATTTAAATAAATAAATTAAAAAAAATTAATTTAAATTTAAATAAAAAATAAAATAATAAATAAAATTTAATTAGGATTCAAGAGTCAATTAAAAGTATTCTGAAATTTTGAATCCATCTCTAACAGGATTGTGGTAATTTTTTTAATGCAAAAGTTTAATATTTTTAAGAATTTAGTTATGATTATAACTTATTTTTTTTTGGCATGAATCATATCTTTCGATCACGATCCATCTCAATAGAATCATAAATTATTTAATACTTTAATTCTAAAAAATTGATAACATGGCTTTTTATTGATTCTCCCTAATATAAATTATTAAATCGAGTATGGATTGTATTTTTTGATCATAATCCATCTCCATAAACATAGTTTATTTAAATATCAATCAATAAAAAATATATTAAAATCTCATGCATGAAGGATAGAATTTAGGATTGGGCAGAAGAATAATTTATTTATTATATAAAAAAATTATAAAAAATAAAAAAATTATAATCCATACTAGAAGACTTCATCTACATCCCAGAATCTGATCT
This sequence comes from Cocos nucifera, assembly GCA_006176705.1. NCBI lineage: Eukaryota > Viridiplantae > Streptophyta > Magnoliopsida > Arecales > Arecaceae > Cocos > Cocos nucifera. The sequence continues at coordinate 480,352 of QRFJ01000325.1, forward strand.
TTAGTTGCACATAGTTGATGATTTGCTCTCCGACATTTTCTGATCTCCCAGAGTAAATAAATAAAAAAGAAAAAGAAAAAAAAAAAAAAAAAAAAGGAAGAGAGGAGAAGAGAAGGAAGAGAGAAAGAGATTTTGAGGAGGGCTTGGAAGGTCCTACAGGCTGCCTTGGGTTTTGGGGTGAATATGGCTTAAATAGAGAAGAAAATCAAGAGTTTTTGGCTCCTTGTTGGAGTCTAATCCGAGTTTAGCTCAAATTGTTAGGGCCTGTTGAATTCTTACTATTGGATGATGATCTAGTGTCTCAAATCCCATCAAAATCCACCGTCTGGTGCCCGATCAAGCATTGGATTGAATATAAGCCGTCGGATCTCTCAATCGATTGAATTTTAGCCATTAGATGGCGCCTTTGGAGCTGAAAGAGTCCTATTTAAAATCAGAATTAATTCTCTCCATTCGATCCTGACCAGCTACGTCGATGGCCACATGATCGCATACTGAAAGCGTTGAAGAATTCGGATCAAAGCCGACTTCTATTCTTGTTTGTCCGATCATCCTTGAAAAGGGCTGTCAATCGTCGGATAGCGCATAGCACTCGTCCGCCCTTGTAGACCGCGATAAGATCTAATCTACTGCTACAGTAACCTGGTCTTATAAACCACATGATTTTCTTACGCGGGCCTGACGTCATGCTAAGGGTGGCTGGGTCTGCTTCGCTGAGGGCGCATGCGTGGGCCGAGTTTTCTTCTGAGTTGGCCGGTTCAGTCGGCCGATTTTTAATTTAATTTAATTTTTTTCTTCATTTAACTTTTGGCTTCCATAATAATTCTAATTTAACTTCGATTTTCATGAAATTTATTGCGTTAGAATTCATAAATCGAGCTCTTCACATTGATGAACTTCTTTTCTACAAACATTACTAAAAATATTAATTTTTTAAAATAAATATTAATTATTATATATTTTAATACTTTTATTTAATATTTTATGATGATTATCACACCCTCCAACTTGAAGTTTACTCATCCTCGAGTAAAGAAAAGAAAATTAGAAGTATGTATACTAATTTGATAAAATATGAAAGTTACTTCAGATCATCCTAAAATCAGTTGATACCTAGTTAGAGATTTAAGAAATACTTCATCGGATTATTAATTTTATCTCAATATAGTGGTTAAGTGAAGAACATAAAATTTAAGAGCTTTTCTTTGACTAATTTTCCATCTTTATTCTTTAAATTCTCTTTCTTTAGTATGGACTAGAATTTTTTTTGGGCAGTTAGTGCAATGTTTTAACCCCTTAAGCTTTCTATCTTACCCTTGTAGCGAGTTTTGGATCAATGACCTCCAAACTAATTAGCTTTAGGTATTAGGTGTAGAACACCCTTCGGACTTACTGATTTGAGTCAAATAGGCTACAGATTAAAACTAACTGTATAACAAGCTTCTTTACATTGCTCACTTTTTGACATGAATAATATTGCTTATTTAAGCAACAGAATTCGGTTACTTGGTGGGAGATCAATGTTTAGATCTTGCTCTTTATTTTTCTCTTTATTTTTTTTAATTTTTTTCATCTTTTTTTTCATAAATTTTTTTTCACTCATACCCATATAAAGTAGATTTTTTATTAAATATAGGCTGGAAGAAGATTTTAGAATCACTCAGAAATTTATCTGTTCTAGACCTAACAATTTATTAGGTTTTCTTAATAATTGGGTCCTTAGTATTTCAAAAATTCTCTAATCCATTATTCAACCATCGATTAAAATGCTTGAAAATTTTTAAATTGGCACAAAATTAGGTACATAATACTAATTATCATCATATTTTGGAGATCTTAATAAAAAATTATTTATCCTTCCTTCCAACTTAATTTCTATTATTCTTAATGGAGAAAAGAAAATAGAGTAGATAAATGATAAGAAAATAACAAGGAAAAAGTTCACCTAACTTAATTTGGTTCTGATCTCGATTTGGGTTTATTTATTTTTCATTCAGCATGAGTTTGTAGTTCTACCCTCAATTTAGTTCTGAAAAAAAGTTAAACTAAAAATAAAAAAATTTAAATGCAAAACCTAAAGCTGGGTTGCCTTTCAGTAAGCGCTAAGTTTAACATCTTCAGCCGGACCCTATGAAAAAATTTTATATATAATTATTTTTAATACATCCTTCAAGGTTCCTAAAAGATAAGGCCAATCAGGAGGTCTGATCATAATGGCAAAAAAACGTTCATGGAATGTGTTGGGGATAAATCCCGCTCCTGCCGAAGCCCGGCCCGACGCTCAGCCCAATGTAACCAGTAGCTGCTGAAGAGCTTCAGCGCCAGGCGCCAGGCCGAGCCCCTAAGACGGCCGAACTGCTTAGAGGGCGAACTCCCACCGCCAGCCGAACTTCCTGACGGCCGAGCTCCTTGGACTCCAAGCGGCTGGACTTCTTCAGGAGACGGACTCCTCCCAGACGCCCGTTCGGCCATCCGAGCTCCTCCCGAGTTTTCCCTTCAGCTGAACTCTCCTACGAGCCCATGCAGCCGAACTCCTTCGGACCCCACGGAGCTCCTTCCCCACGGCCGAACTCCTTCGGACCGACCCCAGGCGAGCCCATGCAGCCGAACTCCTTCGGACCGACCCAGGCGAGTCCATGCAGCCGAACTCCTTCGGACCGACCCCAGGCGAGCCCATGCAGCCGAACTCCTTCGGATCCCACGGCCGAACTCCTTCGGATCCCACGGCCGAACTCCTTCGGACTTCCCACGGACCGAACTCCTCCTCAGCGAGCCCTGGCCGAACCAACTAGCAACCGAAGTCCTTCAACTGGCCAGCCGAGCTTCTTCGGGCCTCTCAGCGGCCGAACTCTACAGATGGCCGACCCTTCAGCCAGACGAACTCCCCCAGCTTCCCCTTCGGCCGAACTCTGTTACAAGTCCGAACTCCGTTGGACGAACCGTCGCCTGCAGCAAGACCGGACGGCGCCTTCCTTTCCGTACCGGACTCCATGCGGCCGACGACTCGCCGGTATGGCTCCCACGACCTACCGGACGACGCCTTCCTCTCCGTACCGGACTCCATGCGGCCCACGGCTCGCCGGTATGGCTCCCACGATCTACCGGACGACGCCTTCCTCTCCGTACCGGACTCCATGCGGCCCACGGCTCGCCGGTATGGCTCCCACGATCTACCGGACGACGCCTTCCTCTCCGTACCAAACTCCATGCTGCCCGACGACTCTCTGCCAGACGGCACAGCCGTCACCATCAACTAAGCTCCGCTATAAAAGGACCCCTCCCGACATACTAAGGCTAAGCTCTCTGAACTCTCGACTCTCTAAGCTCTCCTCCACATCTCTAAGCTCCGGAACTCATTCCGAGCACTCCATTACTGTTGGCCGGAAACTAACTTGACCGTCGGAGGGTCCTGCCGGAGCCACCACCCCACCGGTTCCGGACGGGACTTCGTTTTGCAGGTCCCCGGCGGCGCCCAGCGGCCTCGATTGCGGCGACCTCCGGCGGCGACGGATTTCTGCACCAACAGATTGGCGCCGTCTGTGGGAACAAGGGCCTGAACCTTCGAGGTTCCCTTGTTCTTAAAGGAGTGCTCGGCGACGATTTTCCGCCCCTGCTCCGGATCTCTCTTCTCCCTCTCCAGAATTCCTTCTCTGGAAAGAGGAAATGCCCCCTAGAAGGGCTTCGACGCGGCGCTCGACGGCTTCCGCGGCTCGATCCCCTCCGAGTCCGTCTGTCCCTGCTCCGGCCCCGGTGACTCAGCCCCCGTCTATAAGCCGCAGTGGATACGGAGCAGTTCAACCAGCTCATCCAGCACGTTCGCGGTCTCACGGAGGCGGTGCAGGCGGTGCTGCACCGACAAGTCCCAGTGCCAGCCCGACCGGCGCGGGACTCTCCGAAGTCGGATGATCCAGTCCAAGAGCGACCGGCCTGGGCAGCCCGACCTCCGATACCCGGATTGGAGAGGCGGAGGAGGGAGAGCCCTTGTTCGGATCATGGATCGACCAAGGGTGAAGCCTCGCGCCCATCTCACCAGAAAGCCTTGGAGATCAGAGACCGGTGAGGACCTGCTGGGCCAAAGGCTCTTCGGAAATGAACCGGCGAATTGAAGAACTTCGTCCCCCCTCGCGTGGTGATGACGTTTGTGCAGACCCTCCTTTCTCGCAGAAAATCATGCAAGAACCTGTTCCACCGACCTTCGAGCTCCCTCAACTGGAAAGCTACGATGGAACTTCTGATCCGGTTGATCACCTGGGGGCCTTCCGGGCCATGATGCTGCTTCACGGCGCTTCAGATGCCGTGCTGTGCCGAGCCTTCCCGTCTACCTTAAAGGGAGCAGCGAGGAACTGGTACTCGGCGTTGAAGCCCAACACGATCTTCTCTTTCGACCAGATGAGCAGTCGGTTCGCGGCCCACTTCATCAGCAGCCGACGACCGAGCCGAGGTTCAGATTCCCTGATGAGCGTCAAGCAGAAGCAAGGGGAATCCATCCGGACTTACGTCACTCGATTCAACGCCGCGGCATTGGAAGTCCGGGACCTGGACCAGTCTGTCGCGATGGCCGCACTTAAGGGCGGCCTTCAGAAAAATAGCTTGCTGTTCTCTCTGGAAAAAAGGTATCCCAGGGACTTCGCCGACCTGCTGGCTCGAGCCGAGAGATATGCCCGTGCGGAAGAAGCCTTCAAATTGAAAGATGAGGAGCTCGTCAGAAAGGACCGGCTGGCGGACGAGGAAGAGCTGGGTGAAGCTCGGCTGCACTCGCAGACCCCCTACGAAAGCAGGCGGGCCCGAACTCCTCGAACTCGCCCTGATAAGGAGGCGCGAAGGAGTCCACTTCCCGGAAGGTTCCGCCGCTATGCCCCCCTCAACGCTCCTCGAACCCAGATTCTCACCGAAGTAAAACACCAGCTGCCAAGACCGGAAGGATTACGATCTCCCCCAAACAAGCGCGATCGAAATAAGTACTGCCTCTACCATCACGACCACGGCCACGACACGGAGGGATGCATCCAGCTCCGAGACGAAATTGAGGAGCTCGTCAGAACGGGTCGGCTGGGTAAATTCCTCCGGTACCGGCCTGAAGCAGAAAAAGATCGGCTAAGGGCGCTGCCGTAGCCAGACTACAAGAAGGTCGGCCACCTTACGGCGTCATTCACATGGCCCCTGGAAAGATCTCGGTGCATCAGCGATTCGCCATCTCCCAGCAACAAGAGCTTGCACCAAATTGAGGAGTTCAGCATGAGGAGGTCGTCCACCCCGGAACTTATTGCCGAAGAAATGCGGAGGAATCAGCCTTAGGGAGGAGCCCAATCGCCCCTAAGAGAGAAACGGAGAGCAGAAGTTCCCCCGCTGAAGCGGAATGAAGTTCGGCGCGAGGAAGGCCGAACCCACCTATGAGCCCGTCAGCGAGGAAGCTCCGACAAAGAAGTATGAAGTCCTCCCGCGGAAGCTTCCGCGGGAAAGTGGAACGAAGTTCGGCGCAAGTAAGGCCGAACTCACGCTCCAGAATGTCCCCCAAAGGAACCGCCTACAAAGTGTTCACTGGAGGCGGAATGAAGTTCGGGCGAGAAAAGCCGGGCTCACCCCAAAGCTCGGCATCAAGGTAAAATGAAGCTCGGTGGAAAGCCGAACTCCTCAACTCAACCTCCAAAATAAAGTTCGGCGCCGGCAAGGACGGAACGAAGCCCCCCTCCCGGAAGGTTCCGCAACTACGACCCGCTCCTCTAACTCGAATTCTCGGCAAAGTTAAGAGCCAACCGCCAAGACCTGAAGGACTACGGCCTCTCCAAACATGCGCGATCAAGGAGAAGATCGGCTATAGGCACTGCCGTAACCTGGAAAAGACAAGAAGGTTGGCCGTCCCGCGGCGTCATCAACGCCACCCCGGGGAGGAGCTAGGAGCTAGCTACATCGGTGATTGTCATCCCCAGCGACAAAGTCAAGAGAAGCATGGTCCAAATTATGAAGGCCGGCAGGAGATAGAGGAGGTCGTCTGGACGGGACTTGCTGCTCGAGGGAGCTCCGAGGAACAACACCCCGTCGACCCCTCAAACGAGAGCGCGCTGTCCACGATTTCCCTTCGGTAAAATTCTCCCCTCTGCAAATATTATTTCTGGATGCGAAAACTATGCGATGACAGGAGAGCAGCAGTCAATAATCGCCGCGTTAGGAACAGGAGGAGAACCTCGTCCTAACGCGAGCAACAAGCTCGGCCGCAGGAGATAAGATCTCCCCCGAGCGCGCACCTCGGCCGCAGGAGATAAGATCTCCCCCGAGAGAAGCTCGGCCGCAGGAGATAAGATCTCCCCCGAGCGCGCACATCAACCTCGGCTAGAGATAAGATCTCTCCCGAGCGACCGTTGACAACCTCGGCTAGAGATAAGATCTCTCCCGAGCGACCGTGAACAACCTCGGTTAGGAACAGGAGGAGAACCTCGTCCTAACACGAGCACCAACCTCGGCTAGAGATAAGATCTCTCCCGAGCGACCGTTGACAACCTCGGCTAGAGATAAGATCTCTCCCGAGCGACCGAAACAACCTCGGTTAGGAACAGGAGGAGAACCTCGTCCTAACACGAGCACCAACCTCGGCTAGAGATAAGATCTCTCCCGAGCGACCGTTGACAACCTCGGCTAGAGATAAGATCTCTCCCGAGCGACCGTGAACAACCTCGGTTAGGAACAGGAGGAGAACCTCGTCCTAACACGAGCACCAACCTCGGCTAGAGATAAGATCTCTCCCGAGCGACCGTTGACAACCTCGGCTAGAGATAAGATCTCTCCCGAGCGACCGAAACAACCTCGGTTAGGAACAGGAGGAGAACCTCGTCCTAACACGAGCACCAACCTCGGCTAGAGATAAGATCTCTCCCGAGCGACCGTTGACAACCTCGGCTAGAGATAAGATCTCTCCCGAGCGACCGAACAACCTCGGTTAGGAACAGGAGGAGAACCTCGTCCTAACACGAGCACCAACCTCGGCTAGAGATAAGATCTCTCCCGAGCGACCGTTGACAACCTCGGCTAGAGATAAGATCTCTCCCGAGCGACCGTGAACAACCTCGGTTAGGAACAGGAGGAGAACCTCGTCCTAACACGAGCACCAACCTCGGCTAGAGATAAGATCTCTCCCGAGCGACCGTTGACAACCTCGGCTAGAGATAAGATCTCTCCCGAGCGACCGTGAACAACCTCGGTTAGGAACAGGAGGAGAACCTCGTCCTAACACGAGCACCAACCTCGGCTAGAGATAAGATCTCTCCCGAGCGACCGTTGACAACCTCGGCTAGAGATAAGATCTCTCCCGAGCGACCGTGAACAACCTCGGTTAGGAACAGGAGGAGAACCTCGTCCTAACACGAGCACCAACCTCGGCTAGAGATAAGATCTCTCCCGAGCGACCGTTGACAACCTCGGCTAGAGATAAGATCTCTCCCGAGCGACCGAACAACCTCGGTTAGGAACAGGAGGAGAACCTCGTCCTAACACGAGCACCAACCTCGGCTAGAGATAAGATCTCTCCCGAGCGACCGTTGACAACCTCGGCTAGAGATAAGATCTCTCCCGAGCGACCGAACAACCTCGGTTAGGAACAGGAGGAGAACCTCGTCCTAACACGAGCACCAACCTCGGCTAGAGATAAGATCTCTCCCGAGCGACCGTGAACAACCTCGGTTAGGAACAGGAGGAGAACCTCGTCCTAACCCGAGCGCGCACTTCACTTCGGCTGCAGGAGATAAGATCTCCCCCGAGGAGGGAAGCTCGGCCGTAGGAGATAAGATCTCCCCCGAGCGCGCACTTCAACCTCGGCTGCAAGATAGGAGGTCTCCCTCGAGTCGACTTCAACTGACGAAGATAATGTCGCCCCCGAGGAGCTCAAATCCGACCTCGACCGAAGGAGGCGAGTCTTACTTCGGCTTCAACATCAGCTTCATCGACTTTAGCCGGAAACGAGTTCCATTTCAACTCCAAACATCGACTGAAGATGAGGTCTCCCCCAAGCCTCAGCCTCAACTTCAGCGTCAATCTTGGCTGGAGATGAGACCTCCCC